>CABPRJ010000477.1:2284506-2541837 GCA_902439185.1 Cinara cedri | reverse complement strand
GGAATTTTTTTTTTTTTTTTTTTAAATAACAACGTGCCATCATACCTTAAATCCACGTCTGCGAGGATATTAATATCGACAATCTAAAATACAGTTTAAAAAAAAAAAAAAAAAAAAAAAAAAAAACCTATATATTATTTATATGGTAAAGCTATGTACAAATTACTTAACTGCTATTTGTTTTGCCGCGATAAATTACAATAAATAAAATAAGTCGTATATATCCATAATTAATAATAAATTTAATCGCATTTATTTATTTTGTATTTGTTTTTTTTTTTTTTCGTTTTTTATGTTTACGTTTTAAGTTTAAAGTGACCACTCGAACAAAATGTTATGTTTAACAATAGAATCTTCGTTATTTTTACAATTTTTTTTTTTCGGCGGAGTTATTGAATTTAGTATTAATAATTTTTAATGCAGAAACGTCTAATAATACGTTTGCAAATATAAAAATATTTGTATCTGGCAATCGTTTCGTCCACCAATTGTATTTTATAACTTGTAGCCTAATTAGTTCTAATTAACGCGCGAATAAGACGAAGGTTTATTTATAGTTTAAGTACGTATTGTAAGTTATTACGTCTAAGAAAATACGAACACTTCTTTGACACTTTTATATATTCCACGATTAATGATTTTAACTCGAATAATTTCAATCACCCCTCCCGAAAAAAAAAAAAAAAACATGTCGGATATTAAACCATACATCCCGGAGTAAAATTAACTAGCTTTAATAAATCGAATTAAATTGTCGAACACGTGAACGGAATTTTCGTTTATGTACATTGTATAATGCAAATTTTACACTGCATATAGTAGTAAATTACACTATGTATCGGATTTATTGAATTCGCATCGAGTCGATTCGAATTAACTGCAATTTCAATCAATTATGTAGCTACTATAATATAATAACTTTATAGTAATATACAATACGAGAAATTGTGTAATAATAAACGTATGGCTCAATTGGAAAAATAACCCTAGGTATAACAAAAAAAACTAATTTCGACAAATTTAATAAACGGGTACATTTTTTGTATATCATGCAAATATCATGAAATTTCTTCTTTGTTAAATATACCTATCATACAGTTTTGATCGGTTTTACCGTTTTACGACTACTTGAATCGGGATTTCGTGTAATAAATTCGGTAACCATTTCTACCAAAGACGTTAACGGAGTTGGTCAAATTGTAACTTAAATACTTAATGGCAAGAAGGTTGAAAACCTATAGTTCTACTGAAACTAAAAAAAAAATAAGCATATTGTACAAAACGTGTACTTTAAAAAAATATTATTATATTATTGCACTGTTATTAATATTACTATCAGTAGTACCGTCACCATGACATGGTCGCTGTGTTGGAAAATAACGTACATACACACCCAAAAAAAAAGCTATCCTAAGATAATGGGGACGGATGCAGGCACTGTTATAGGTAATTTAATGCACATCTGTAAGCAACGAAAAACCGTTGCTAACGAACAAACGATTCTGAGCGGAGTTTAGTTGATAGTGATGCTTTGTCAACAATATATATATACTATGTTATATTATTGTAAAATAATTAATTAGGGCATTATGTATTTTCTTTAATAACATTTGTTTAGTGTACCGATTTTCCGTTTTCCCTATGTTTTCCCCGGTTTTTACATTTACTGGAAAAACTCTTGGGAAAATCGAAAAATGGCCTACTTGAAGTACCTTCCCAGTCAGGTTTCCTTTCAGAAAAAGTGCGCACAAATAAAAAAAGAAAAATAATAAAAAAAAAAAAATCAACATCTATGTAAAACCATAAGCTTCTTCGCTCCACTCTGAATCTAAAATTAGTCATAGTTTAAGTAGTCATTTGAGCGAATACATGAAATAATAGTGTTAATAAATATATTTATAAGTATCCAATCATAAACTTCCGAATATTGAAACGAGATTTTATGTAACAATAGATTTGTTAATCAATTAAACTGTTTATAAAGCGTATTATATATTATTCAAAAGCTATTAATCATTGGCCTTATACTACTTATGTGACCGGTTTTTAGATTTAATACCTCCGTTGTCGATGCAAAATATTTATTATACGATAGTTTTCAGCCTACATACGACAGTTGTTTACGTGTAATAATAATAAGTATGCTCGTAAACGATATCGAATAACTTTATATTAAACGCGTACATTCAAGGATGTAATTGCGAATAGTTCTGTATTTGTTTTTTTTAAATTGCGTTTGTTACGTAGGCATTGGGAAATATCGGTTTAGTGTCCTTAAGGTACGCCCAGGATTTAAAAACGTTTAGTTTAATTATCCGCACAGTTAAGATAATGATTTTCATTTTTGTTATTCTAGAACCAACGGAAATGGCGAACGACACACAATCCATACTGTCCTTCTTGCAGGAAACCAAATATCAGGTTCTCGAACTGTTGGATAAAGAACTAGTATTTGGTTAGTATGCTTATACGTTCTATAGGTGTACAAAATATTATTATAACGTGCCACGTGTAATGATGAAGACAGAATTAACCAGTTTAATGTTTAAATAATGCTAATATAATAATAGATACCATTAGCATACTATTATAGTGTGTCTTTATTTGTATTGTTAAACGCAAGCATATTCCGTACGTTTAATGAAGATAAATCGTTATATTTTAAATTCACTACCTAAAGTTTCGAATACACATACCAAGTGAAGTGAAAATAATCATCTGAAATATAACGTTCGTACTCAGTTGCATCAAATAAAATAACTTGTTTTAGATTCTGAACGGAGTGTGGAACGTATTGGTTTTACAACGATGTTTTTTTTTTTTTTCTGTGACAACTTTTCTACCGGTAATTTGGCTCCGATTTCCGAGTGTAACACTTTTTCTGAATGAAAATCTGACTGGGGTGGTATATTTTAAAGAAATTATTTATTTTTTTTTTATTTTCCGACGGATTTTCGTAATAAATAACAAAAACCGGGAAAAACAGTAAAATTTACGAAATTCATTATTTTAAAATCGTAAATATTACGGCCTTCCAAAACACGTATAACCGAATCCCGCTCAGAATCGTTTTTCGTTAGCAATTTTTAAGCTTTGAGTACAGAAATACATTAAATTTCCACAATACCTTCTCAACTTCTCACCTACAACAATTGACCCATCCATCGTGCAAATTATGTCCGTTTTTTTTTTTTTTTTCATAAAACTCGTACCGAAACATTGATACCTTCAAATTGTGTTTCATCTTTACCACCAATAGGACATTTAAATATTATTAAAATAACGTAATGCACCACGTCATCAATCGTATAATTAAAAACAAGTTGGTTTTCTTTATACATTGACTACCGTTCTTATATCGTATTTAATACCGCGGTTGTTTCTTTCACTTTCTTTAATACTATACTAACGAATGCATTTATAAATGTTTTATAATACTATTCACAGATGAAGAAGTCGATTCGTGGTTTTTAATGTCCACGCCATGGCCGATTATTTCTATCATAGTAGTTTATTTATTATTCGTTTTAAAAATCGGACCGAATTTTATGAAAGACCGTGAACCGTACAAACTGAAAAATATTATGTTGTGTTACAACATTTTCCAAACAATTTACAATGCGTTCATATTATATTGGGTGAGTAAAATACTGTCAGTGTACCTACTATAATATTAAGTTCAATAGGTATTAAATTTGAATACTACAATATTATTGTAGTGTTTAACATGGATTTAACAATAATATTATAATAATTTAAAAAAGTTGGATTAGGTACTTATACTAATTAGGTAGATTAGGATTTTTCGTAGGTGAGTTTACTTACTTATTGAACAAAATATGGTCCGAAGTTAATTTCGAGTTTAAAAGAGCAGATAATGATGAAAAGGAGAAATATTTTTTTTCCATTTTAAAAAAACCTCGTGGGACAAGCCGTTTTATATTTTATACTTACAATATAAAACTGGACTCTCCGTAGTGAAAATACAGTTTCCTAACCATTTCCTAACTATTCTAATAATTTTTGCACATAGATTATGGGTACATTCAGGTACTAGCATCTCGAGGGTCGTTCGTGTCAGTGGAGCCGAATCAGTGGAACTAGAAGGTTAAAGGGTTTTTGTGGCTGCACTCAAATGCGCGCCAAAAATTAAAAAATAATATCCGAATAGCATGCCACTTCTTACCAGAAGTCTGTCCAAACTGTGTGCCGTATATAATTTATAATAATAAAATAAATAAAAATAATAAAAAAAAATAAAGTGTCATTTTTCTTCCCACGTTTACGGACTGATAGTAGAAATTTAATTGTTATACTTGTGCGGTTAAAAATGTTTTTTTTTTCAATTTTTATATTGTTAATTATTTTAATATTATTTTACTATTTTTAACGTATTTATCCGTATAATATCGTCAATATATTATGATCCTACGTCTTATGTACCTATTTATTATGTGTCATGTGTTATTTTTTTAAATTTTGTTTTCGGCAACGCCATGTGTTATAACTTGTCTATATATATTTTTCTAATGATTTCATTATTTTGAAATTACTTTAACACTGAACTTATAAATTATTCTTTTTCTAATATTTCTCGGCGTTTTTTATGTAAATTGGAAGTACGCATTTTTACATATATACCACATTGTAAGACTTGGCGAGTATAAATATAATATTCAGTTTGGAATGGAATGATTCACAAACATTGGTTGCACGCATTGTAGAACTAGAAAATTCAGCCCAAATACATTATTATCGTCGTTACTATGAAAATTATATACGGCACGCAATTCGAACAGACCTCGATACGAAATGGCATGCGATTCGGACAAAATTCTTTATAAGATTGCATGCAATTCGGACATTCAAATTTATTTATCTGGCATTCAAATTGCATGCCAATTTGTCATTGGATAAAGATTATTTTATTATAATAAAGTAAATATAATTTCGTTATGATTTCAATGTTACTAAGTAAACATAAATTTGCTGTACCCTTTTATTAGCTTTTAGTGTAATTGATCCAACTTTCACTTTTGGTACTTCGGTTATTCAATTCATCGCTATTTCCCCTTCCCCGCTGTATTCGGTTTTGGTTTTGAATAAAAGTGCAATGCACCATTCAAAACTCAACTGATTAGTGGTTATTGGATGTTGTTTACATTCATAACGCGTGCATATATTTTTCTTGGAAATTTATCAATGAAATAAACCCGAATAGGTATCTATATCTATAATAGTACCATAGCACTATAGGTTCTGTAGCTACTTACTTCACAATCAGCCATCGCCTTATGCTAGTAAAATTACCAAGGGGGCATCGGTCATACCTTGACGGGTTTTCTAGTAGGTATACATTATACAGAGTGAACCAGACGCCAATAACTACAAAAATATTGAATGCAATCAATTTTGTTTTTTTAAAAACACTATACCTGCCTAGAATCGTTTAATAATGATCTTATTTACAATATATTTACCATTTTACTCATTATCCGCACATATAGTATAAAATCAGATATACATTTTTGATTAAAATGTACAGCAATACCCACATATTTTTAAACACTGATCCAGAAATAATTTTTTTTTTTTTAATTTTGACATGAATAATACTATTGTAATATGAATTAAATAGTATATGTTTATGAGTTATATGAATTATAAATTATAAGAGTTCAAATTGTGCATATAAAGCGTCGGGAAGTATTATATAAACATGAATATGAAATATACAACCTCCATCTACTTCTCTGGTTTTGTAAACTGTTATAACTTATAACTCATAAATAGTACAAATCCAGAAAATTACAGTGTTATACACTTATGGATTAATGTATTATTCATATCAAATTGATTTAGAACAGTACTCGGTTTGTCAATCGCGGTTAGAACATATTTGTTTATGCTTATGGTATAACATTAAATAAGAGTACAATTTCGAAAATATCGTTGATATAGTCCCAACTCTGTATTTTAATGTCTGAAAAAATTAAAAATTAAATTTTCATACAAAATATTTGTAGATAATCTGTGGTTCATGATAAAATAATCACCCTGTATATGTTTTATTGTTTATATTAATTATTATATTAAAGAGGTTTTGGAAGTAAACACATTTCTCCTGTTTGATTAATCGCAGACGTGAAATATGACTTAATTTCTCACCGTATATACAGACATAAAATTTTTAACACGTCACAATAAATTATACTCCATTTCAAAGCGTATGAATGTTATTATATATTTCATATCATCGTCAGTGGATGAATTTTAACAAAATTAAGTTTAATAAACCGTAATACTATTAATTGTATTAAAGTTTAAACTCGCAAAATAAGTTTAAGAAAAATTAAACTTTTTAAGTGAATACGGCATATTTGTATTGCATGAATAATTTTCTCAGTTGTACAATCTATTAAATATAGTAATTATTGTGTTCAGTTCAAAAGTATTTTTTTTTCTAAGTTATAATTTGATGACTATGCCCTAAAATTTAACAATTAATACATTTTCTTTTTTCCCTAAGGTTCTCAAAATAAAAGTAGATATCTATAATATATTCTTGCATACAGGTGGTATAAAAATAAAAACGAACATATTGTTAATATATCCGAAATTATTGTTATAATTATTTTAAAATAAACAAAGCTCGTTAATTAAATATTTGTAATTTTAGTTATTTTTTACACCCGGAAGTCTAAAATACTTATGGAATCATTCATGTCATCCAATTGATAGAAATGAAAATCAATTCTTATTACATGAGGTAAGAATATAAAACTTTCAAACTTTAAAAATATATTTCATACTTGTAGAGAGTGTAAAGTACAGAGAGACTTGAGTAACTCAAAAGTGCTTAAGAAGGATGTAACGGAAATGTAAACGCATTTTTTTTTTTTTTGGAATGAGTATGATTCAGTATAAAACAAACCACGATGAACATTAATGAACACAACTTTATCTAAGGATCGACATTTACCATATTATTATACATGTAATTAAAGATGAATTTATAAAGCAAATTAAGACGTTTTAATTTTAAAATCGCAATATCTTTATACGTTGTCACACGTGTAAATTGAAAATCAAATCTTAAAAAAAATGTTTTAATCTATAACAATGAGTAAAAACGCTATAATCACTTTGAAGAATACTTTTTTTGTTTTTCGGAGACGACGCATGTGTGTATGACATTTATGTGACATAATTATCGGGGCGAATGTAGATGAAGGTTGAACCCCCCCCCACCCTCCCACCGTATTTCCATTTCCAGTAATATAATTTGGTAAATTCACAACGACCTCTATTATCCAGATAATTCTAGAAAGTTCAATGTCAACAGTCACCAAGGCACGTATTGATATTAAATATAAATATAAAAATAAAAAACTGAGTTCATTTTTAAAGTTTTTTAAACCGTTACATAAAAACACAATCTCAGTTTGAGTGATGAGGATTTAGTCGATTCAAAAAAATCGTTCGTAGACAGTTCACCAACAAAAAGACCAACACCCGAGATGTCACAATCTGGTGCAAATTGTAATGTAAGTTTTTATAACTACATAATTATTTATTTAATTATAGTTTTAAATTATACGAATAAAATTGTATTCAGGTAACAGTTAATTCGAATAAAAAGTTATTTAAATGTTTATCGGTTATTTTATTCAATTAATGATTAAACATTTTATACTGTTTTAATTTAAACACGTAAATATTTAATAATACATATTAATGAATATTAAACGATAATAACAGAAATGAAAATAAATAATTACAACAAATATCAGTAAACAAATTACGGAATTATTAAAATTAAATTGCAAAATAAATTTTTCTTCAAATATGTCATCTGCTAGTTTGTTGTATTTTAACGTAAAATCAAATTGTAACTATATTATTTATTATTATTTTATCTATAGATTAGTCCAAAACAACATTGAAAATATTTTTCTACAGCAATATTGAACTACATTGAAAAATATGAAGTTCTCATACATAATTAGATACCAGATATAGACTTCAAGTTCTGACTTCAAACAAACGAAATTTGAAATTTCAACATTCTTGGTTATGCAATTTGTATGGTTAGTGTATTCTGCTGCAGAAGACGGAGCTAACTGCCACTATTGTGTCTCGTTTGTATCAAATTTCGAGGAAAACCCAAAGGTTAGGTTCCGAGATTGGAAGAAATCACTCGGTAATTTTGAAAGTGGGGGAGCTGAGAAAACTGACCTGATAAATTTAGAAAACACCAAAAAAAAAAAAAAAAAACACTGAGAACATTAACATAATGGCTAAAATACCGAAACGTATAAATGTTATTTTATAATGTAAATAATATGTAATTATTTATTAATAAATATAATATGTGTAAAATGTATAAATATACGAGTACTTAAGTCCTAAAATAAAGAGTAATACTTATTCATGATATTGATGAACATTTTATATTTTTTCGAAACCTCCCCTCCCCCCGAAATTTTTCCTACGTTCGCCCTTGGACGTATATGTTACAATCATAATAATAATAATAATAATACAAATTATGCATACATGATATTTACGTTGCGTGTTTTTTTTTTTTTTTTATTTTCAGTTAAATAAAGGTTCGTGGTACTTTTTTCTTTCTAAAGTCGTCGATTTATTAGATACGGTAAATATATCAGAATATTATTGTATATTATTATATACGTAAAATTTAACACATAATTTTCTACATTTTACATTTACTACATATTTACTTTATTTACTATGTACTTTTGAATGATCAATAAGATATTATGAAAATCAGTCCTGTTTAAATTGTCTTATTAATAACATTTTTGTGAAATAATAATTTTTTTGTGTATAGATTTTCTTCGTTTTAAGGAAAAAACAGTCACAAGTTACGTTTTTACACGTTTATCATCATTCGAACATGGCAGTCACCTGTTGGGCTTATTTGAGGTTTATCAAAGGTACCACATAATATTTCTATTTTAATATTATTATTTCTTTAAAAATTAAAAATTAAAAAATGATCAACTTCTACAGGTGAACAAGCAACCTTGCCCGGAGTCATCAATTCGTTTATACATACCGTCATGTACTTCTACTACTTCCTAGCAGCTTTGGGCCCACAAATGCAGCCGTATTTATGGTGGAAGAAATACTTGACAAGAATGCAAATCGTGAGTATCGATAGTTCTAGTACCTATCTATACTGCACCGATATGATAAGAAATTAAATGAAACGCGAATTTTGATTTCAGATTCAATTTGTAATTATCATGGTCTGGTACGTCGGACTGCTTACTTTCAATTGCGAATTTCCAAAAGTTTATATGTGCTATATGGCAGCGAACGTGGGTCTCTTCCTGTATTTATTCTCGTTGTTTTATTCAAAAACTTACGCCAAAAAACCAAAAATAGTAAAAACAAACTGACTCATCAACGTAAGGCAGCGGTCCAATGAGCAGAGACCGCAGAGGCAGAGACGGTACTAGACCCTCTTAGCAGGAGGGGGGGGGGGAGCAGGCAATATTTTAAGTAAATTATTAACACTATTTGTCCACATTTTTAGGCTAGTTATACTATTAAAAGAGAAATTGTTTTCTTTTTAACTAAAACTAGTATATTTTGTTATTTTCAAGAATTTAAATTATTACAAATAATTACAGCAATTTTAAAAGTTTATAATTTCGTTATTTATAATATCGTGTACATTATTTAGGTGCATATTATTACTAGGTATAGGTATTTTACACGATTTTAAAGTTCCATGCGACGCTCAACTGACCTCAATGTTTTAAAGAAATATTTTCCAACCTATGTTTCGTGGATCACCGCGGGAATATACCTATAAAAAAAAATTTTAAAAAGAAATATATGAACGTAAAGCAAGTGGTTGTCAGAGTTATTACTGCATTTATTGATGTATTTATTGTACACTATGTCATTTATGATTTTATTATTTATCAAATGTTGCTCGGTTAAGTATCTTGCATAATCGTAATATTTACCGATTAGTTTTTTTTATACATTTAGGTACATAAAATATAAACATTTTAATGAATAGGGTAACAACAATGAATCCGCAGTAGAGGCAGTTCCATATTCTGCCCCCCCCCCCTTACCCGTAGTACCGTACATGCCGATATGCAAACCACAAATAAATGCACGGTTAGATAAGGTGTGACTTACGTGAATATTGTTGTGCTACAATTTAACTTACCTTAATATACATATAAAAAAAAAGAAAATTTCCCCTTTTCAGATACGTCAATAGTTAAATACGGTGTTATTAGTAATTAAACGTATCCTCATGGCAATCATACAAAATTGTTTTTGAGTTTTGGTGAAAAGATCTTCATAGCCACTTTTCTTGAAGTTGTCTATTAAATATTAGATAAGCATCATTTATTTATTTATTTTAATATTTTATCGTGATTTAAATATTCTCCGAAAAATGTTTAATTTTCATATTAAATGGAAGCCAATGTTCTTTAGATTTAAAATATTACACTTTAGATTTAAATCCAATATTATTGTAATTAAAAAAAATCCCCCAAAAATTTTCCCATCATATCCCGATCGAGGAGGTCTCGTACAAAAGAAAAATTCTTTAAATCTAATCATGCTGTCTATCGATAATTTTTAAGTGGGCTAATTTTGTAACTTTATTTCTATATTTTTACTAAGAAATACCAAGAAAAAAAATCGTTGAAAAAGATTACCTTGTATAAATGCAAAATTGTGTCTACAATTCAGTAACTACTGATATAGAACAATAATTTATCTAGATAAGATAAATGATAATTTACATGCTTGTTAAACAAATACGTGTATTTTGATAATTCTCAACACTGAATTATACAGTCCCGCAATTCGCCGTATGACTCTTTTCGTATAGCGGATCTAAAATATTATTTTTAAATTGTTTGAAATTATGTATAATACTGTTACAGGAATAGAAATACGAATTGAAAATGGAGCTTACATACAGGGGTGTTAAAGGGGTACAGGTGTATGACCGTATTTAATAACATTGTGATATATAATATGGTGGTATGTACGATCGGTGTATCGTCTATATTAAAATAATGCTGTTGTTATTATTAGTATGGTATTGATACGGTGTCTACACGATGATGATAAAACGAGAGTGATCACGGATGTTACGATTCCCGTCGTCGTAGGTCGCGGGATAACGCGCCGTCGATGGTGTGACAATGTCACGTACGGCACATTTGATCGTTCATCACGAATATTAAATATTCAATGTATTATAGCACTCAATTTTAAATACGCTACTATTATTAATTAATTTATGTATATATAAAAAAAAAAAAAACAACTAAAATATTTTGTTATAGTGTATGTAGTACATTACACGAAAATGATAACAATAATAAAAACAATAATTAAACTATTGAAATAATTGTACATAATAACAATTATGATACGTGTAAATTATTAAAAATCAACGTAATACCTGTATAATGAGATTAAATTAATATTATATTTTATGTGAATAAAGTTGTTGTTTTTTTTTTCGGTTTCATTCGACAGCAGTGAATGATAAGTGTGAACATTACTACCCCACTATATACTGCCGAATAAAAATGTTCTAATTATATTATAATGCGTATAAAAGCTTTTTGATGGTGATTAAGGTATACAAAAATAATATTTATTAAAATAACAAATTTTACGAGGTTTTCATGGACGTGAGTGTCACTATAGTCAAAATTCTGGGATAGCAAAACAAGTTATCTATATATAAAAAAAAAAAAAATTGGCATTTGTTTATTTTTCGAATGTGAAAAAATTCGTCACTCGCTTATATCCGTAGAATCCTATATTTTATATTAAAATACAGCCAATTTCAGGCCGTAAAAATATTTTTAATAATTATACTCATATTTAAATATATCTGAACGTATAGTGTAGAACTGTGCAGTATACTCGTTGGCTTATCACACTATCATTTCAATATAATTCAAACTGCTAATAGTTATTAAACGCCGACGTTATTAACTGTTATTTGGTTACTTATTTCAATAACATTTAGGTTATCTTCATAATATAGTATTTGATATATATATTTTTTATAGAAAAAAATTTATAGGTTGTATAATTATTTAGTATAATATGAATGTATTTTATACATATTTAATGTATCCATTTTACAGAAACTGTTAACAGAAGCAAAAATAATTAACGATTTCACATTACCAGTCACAATATTTACAATTATAAAAAATAATTATTTTTATTAAAACTCGAATAATCAAGTATATGGAATATGTATAGTTTGTACATTTTGAATATGTTTAGTCTTCTTCGTAACCCCTTTAAGGGGTGGGGGAATAGCTACTTACCTAAACGAAATTTAAACCTGATAGTATCGCAAACAGTATAATGTTCTACATTTAGACCTAAACCTCGCTATGCAAGATCCAATAACCGAAAAGCCGCTGAGGGTGTAGGAAAAATGAAAAAAATGCAAAAAAAAATGTATTTATCAAAGTGAAAAACAACATATTTCCCACCAAAAATTAACTATCAATTTTGGTCAATTATTTTTCGAAATTGAAAATCATCTCAAGGTGAGAATTTTTAACTATTTTTTTTCTACATTGACGATTTTATTTAGATGTTTATTATGAGGATTGCAATTAAGAACTCATAATTCACCTAAATATTATAGTTTTTAAGTAGGTGAATGCATGTATTTAAAAACAAAAATTAATGTTAAAGACTGCTGAGGTAATTACGATCAATTTATGTATAAAGAGTGTTCCGCCGTGTTTGACGGATTTTTCTGGCAATGTTAATATTAAATTGTTTTTTTAATTTTTTTTTTCAATCGCTTTGTCTTCCTTATCGCATAGCATGTTATTTTATTGAATATTAATTATTTTCATGCCTAATTAAAACGGCTATAACTAAGAAATTATTAAACGGATATGAATTTGTAATAAATTCAAATTTTTTGAATAGTATTTTTTACAAAATGACTATTTTGAAAATTTTCTTATGTGAATAGATAAAGTTATTATTATTATTTTTTTTTTTTTGTGTGTGTGTGTGTGTTTAAAGGATGAAAATAAAAAATTTAAATTTTCTCCAAATCAATGTTCTCCTCCTTTCAATCCGTTTGGGATTGGAAAAAAAAAAAAAATCCGAAAAATTTAATATTAACGCGCGGATGAATTCAGTAAATGGAAACAACTATCTCAGAGGGGTATCGGCGTACTTTGGTACGATAAATGCACTCTCACAGACGCCTGAGTAATAAACAAACAAACAAAGGCGGTTTATCGAGCTGTGAATGGACCAACGCGATAAAAGCATCGATTAACTCAATGTCTAACCGCGGAACAGGAGGTCGCAGTATGAGTGGTAACTGCCATTGCAGAAATGAAGTATGCAATGAGAATAATATTATTGAATCTCTACCAAACATTCGATGCGCCTGTTTAAAGACTTGAATTACTACGAAACGCGGATCATCGTCGCGTTCGTTCAACAATAGCCGACCTATTCCGGAGCATACGAAGAAGTTTACTGTCAAACAACGAACGACGGTGTCACCCGAAACCGCCGCGCAGTATTATAGTGCTAGACAGGATAAAAAACCATGGACTCATCTTAGACCCGACAATTCGTTGGGAAACATAAATAACCCCTTGCAGGACATAGCAGTGGACGAAGAAAAGAGGGCGACCTACCAACCATATGTCCTCGCACAGAAGAACCAATATAGCATTCATAACTGACATGTCGCGGGTTTACGGTTCAGTGCCCGAGGAACCGCATCTTGTTTACTGAGAAATTTTTCAGGGCCAATGGATTTAACAACTCCGAACAAATGAAAATATGTTTGTTTATTCTGAAAGATACATTCAATAATATAAACTATTACTTATATTCGTAAGACTACCCCAATCTCTGGCACATATTATGCAATAAATTGTAATATTTTCTTTTTATCTTTTTCTTTATCAATTTTTCTATTTTATAAAAAGTCTGTATTGTTTTTTTTTTTTTTAATCTTCATCAATTCTACCTAGTAGATATTTTATATTTTAATAATACTTGTAATTATATCCAAATAATTATTTACTATAATTTTATAATTGTATAACAATCCTATGTATATCAATATCGAATATGTATAGTGTGTCTTTTGGTAAACCACAAGGCTGGCAGTCCGTTTTATAAAGTTTTTATTCATATAAACATGCATTTATGTGTGACTATCACCCTGCTATAAGAGCCATGCCGGTATTAAGTTTTTATTATTTTTTTTTTTAATCCAAAAAAGTCATAAAAAAAAATATTGTTAAAAAATCCGAGTCTTTGATATAATGTAAACAACAAGTTTATCTGAGTTTATTAAGCTTTTTGAAGCAAATAATTAATAGTAGTAAAACTATGAGATGTAAAATCTATTCCATAGGTGACCGTCATTCTCCCATTCTCTTCCAATATTACTAATACTAATTGTATATTTTCCGTTTTTGTGAACAAAACTTTTTTTTTCCCCCACTAACCTGTCGGTCGTCAGTAATATTTCTGTAAAACTTCTGTAAAAACAAAATATATCTACAAATACCAATAAAAATAATAATATGCATATTAATCAAAAATTTTCCGAATATGCAAAAATATGCGAATTCAAATTGTGCATATCAACAAATTAGGCTAAGATTCAAATTTGTGTCTTACCTAGCTACTTTTTAACGTAATAAATAAAAATATGCAAATGCATACAATTTTGAGTACTGATTAAAGCGAACATATAAAACTTTGGCCGTTTCGATTCTGTTATTTCGAAATCCGAATTCGATATTGTTGAGCGTTCGCCGTAATCGTCAAAACCGCCGCTGCCGACCATGATGCAAATACGATTATCGCTTTATGCAAGGCTGTATCTGAGAAGGGTTTTAAGGGTTGAACCCCTCACCCACGAAAATTGTCCATATTGTATTATGTTGTAGGAAAATAATTATTTCAGTGAATAAAATTAGAACATTGCATATTTTTAGTTTAAAAACCCTCCCCACTACCAAAATTATTTTCTAGTTACGTTCTAGGCGTTGTATACATATTCACTGGCGTAACTAAAACGTTAAGTTAAAAATTTTAGATTAGATAACCAAATTGGGGCCAAAAACACAATCCTAGTTGATGACAAATTATACAGATTGAAGTGAAACAAGAGATAATGATGTCTATTTTCAAATATCTATCCGTTCACTCATATTTACTTAACAAACAAAAAAAAAGTCATTGCCTGTTTTTTTGTTCACCTATCCATCCACTCAAAATAATACCTTGGATCATGATTTGTGGGCTTCCTAAATGTCACCGACCCGTGGCTCAGTTTGGTATCATGCCACTCAATCGGTACGTCACTGTGTGTACAGCGAATTTTACATAATATAATTTTAGCAATTAGATAATTTTCTAAGCCATATTTTTTTTTTTTTTTTTACAGTAGTATGGTTATTTTTTTTATTTGAGCATGTGCTTGAACGTTCATGAATCAAATTTTTAGACAGATTAAGTCATGAAGATAGCGTGAAACCGAAAAAAAAATCGGCATAATATATTATAATCGGTAAGTATGTGTAAAACTGCAAAAATATAATTTCCTTAGTCTGGAATATTTTCTTAAATTTAAGTGCGATTTTATTATTACATAATATACCACGTTAAAAATTCAATCCAGGTATAAACTATGTAATATATCGTTATACATAGTAAGTATAAGTACAAAGTTAATCTAAAACGCTAAACTGTACTAACATTGGATTGGACTTAATCCTATGTTTCATCAAAGCCAAAGCCCACCGTTATTTTTCACACTAAGTACTTAAAACTCTTCACCACACCAATTACACGGCAACGCTTAATATCTATTCGCCAGCTTTGTTGTACTGTTCCCCCAAATTCATACCCCGTTTCACTTCTACTTCTATCTTTGGTCCTTTTCTTTAAACTGCTACATCCATTTTTCAAGCCTGTTGTAATACTTATTCTAGGTTTTCTCCTATCAAATCTAAATCATCTTCAAACATCATCCACCATGACAAAACTAGATGACCTTCTATCCCATGTTATCCCTACGCACATCAAAGATGGGACAATCTTCCAGACTTATTTAGAAGTCCTCATACTGTTTGACAAAATTGTACACCAGCTACGCTGGCCAACTACGCAATCCTATTTGTCACATTTTATGACAAATTAAAGTACCGTGGAAGTATTTTGATTCCCTTCTTGGGATTATTTTTAAATTAAATAAAATACTAGTTTAGGCATTAAAAGATTATATGCGTGTTATTTCGTGTGACCTAGTGAGCGATAGGAATTTATGTTCCTGAAGTTCATATTTAGAAAATATTTTTTACTGATATCGAAACATAAAATCCCAACTATATTTAAAGGAATTTACCTATGTATTTTAAAATATAAATTTAAATATTTAAATTACACGTAATATTATATATTTTCACGAAATATTATGTGTATAAATATTATGGTTTTGGAGAGTAACAATACTGTGGTCGTCAAAAAAGTTAAAATATATCAAAGAATATTATGCACCGGCTGGTATGGTATATAAATATTTACTTATTCACCCCATTTAGTGTCTCTGTTATTCAGCCGTTTTATAGCATAGTATTATAGATACACAAGAAGATGAAATAAATGTTAGTTTATCAAATCCCCGACATTATAACTAAAAAAAATATTTAGAACATTTTAAATCACGGTGAAAATATTTAAAAATGTAATTAAAAAAAAAAAAGAGCTGATACTGAGGATGTAAAATCGAAATTCTTTATGTGCCCTTACGATCAGTTATAATGATAAGTCAAAGCTAAAAATATTCAATAACTAAAATAAAATTAGTGTTATTTTTTTTTTTGTTGCATAATAATTTTGTAAAAACTTGTTGGTTTAATTTAAGCCAATGCTTTTTAATATAGGCTTACACAAATCAACTTAACTAAAACTACATAATATGCATTATGCATAGATTATGAATAGATTAGATAGGAATATATTTAATAACTTAATAACTTATTAAAATAATTTCTTCATATTGAGTCGAGGTCATATATTATGTCGAGGTTACTAATCCAATTTATTGCATCTGGAGTCACTTTATGTAGGTTTTCAAAACCTTGGCTAAATTTTCTTCTTTAGCATTCAACGATATGGTTATTTAGTTTGATCCTCGTTGCCACAGTCACAGGTCTCGAAATCCCCATTTATGTAGAGAGTACCGCACCCGCCATGGCTTATTCGTAGTGTATTTAGTGTACACCAGGTGCTACGGAGGAGATTCATCCCTAGGACTCCAATGTTAGGGTCGTGTTCTAATTTCCCGTTTGATACAGTAGCGCTAGTCCATTCTCTCTGTCATTCCCCAGCACCATCAAATACTGAACTGGACAGTTATCTAGCAGTCTCAACTGGTGGACTTCTGAATTTAATCGCTGTTCGGGTGTTTGAAGCAGCATCTGGTATAGGAGTGAGCGTTTTTGATCTTCAGACTTCCTAATGGTTTTTATTAGTGTTTCTTTTCTTCGTATATGTCATGGTTTAATATTTGTTAGTACCGGCAACCAATGGAGTGGTGTGGATTTAACAGTTCCACTAACTATTCTCATTATACTGTTAAGCTGCGTATCTACTTTTTTTACGTGTGAGTTATTACCCCAAGTTTAGAACCCATACTCTACCTACAACAGTAGATGCATCCGTCTCCATTATCTTAAGACGTCTTTTTTTACATTGTTTTTCTTTTTTATTAGAATGTCTGTGAAATCAAGTTCTTATTATGAATTTGAGTTCATTTTGTTATGATAACATAATTTTCTACCATATTTGTGTCATGTGTGACATTTAATTTCGTTCTGATAGTTAAATTGTTTGAAACATTTATAATATTATTATATTATACATGAATACTCTGCTAGTTGCAAACCCGTATGTATTATTATAATAATAATTATCATTTCTTTGATCATTTAGCCAACAAATATTAACTCAAGTTATTTTGTGTATATTTTATTTTGTTATTTTTAAACAAAGGTTGCTAGTAAAAAAAAATGTGTTTTAATATACATTAGAGTCTCGTTAATCCAAACAAGCTAATTCGAAATACACAGTAATCTAAACGGACTGGAGAACATTTTGATCAGCATATAGGCACCAGTGTTAATTTTATTAATTAAATTTTAAATTTTCATTATATTAATAAATTTAAAAACTAATCTTTAAGTTTAAATTTCAAGAATATTGGTTTTAATATTAGTTAACTAGTCATAGCTAGTCTTCGGTAATTAAACCGACCCAATTCCCCAATTCCGTTTAGATTAACGAAACCCTATTTTATGTGTTAAATGATTCACCAAATTAATAATACTCGTACAAAAATTAATTATACACATATACATCTTAATAGTTTTTTTAGTGAACATATAAATTGCATCATTAAAATAATTACAAATACCGTATATAGTGTAATACCTGTGTAAATATATTGGTTATCTATCATGGCCTTCATATGATACTAAAATTAAATATCAAATTGTTCACTATTTTTTTTGTTAAGTAGTTATATAGGTACTATGTGTACAATATGTACAATATGATCTTTCCATGTGAAGTCCCTTGTTCACGCAGTTTATAAATTAGATCAACATACTTATTATGTTTAATGTAATATTGGGTTAATAATTGCAGAGATTTTTATTTGAAATAAGTAATTAAGTTTCCTACTTAGAGATAATGTAGGGAAACATTGAAAAATAACTGAACGTTATAATAGAATTTTCATAAATATGTTTAATTATCTTCATCAGAAAATGCATGTGTATCATGTTTGTTTAAATATTCTATTTTATCCAGCAATCAGGAGGTGTGAGGTGTTTATCCACCCCTGTCTTTCGGTCATGCATATAACATCTGATACAAAATAATCTTAGTTAGTAACTCAAAGCCTATAAATGTGTAGCTATTATTATTATTTATAGTTACTTCATTTTTTCTACTTCTAATATCTCTGACGTTTTAATGCCACATCTATTTCACATTTATATTGGAAGTGTGTTATCTCCATTTTCTTGTAGAAGAAGGCCAAATCGGAGTGCTTAGCACTCCACTTAGAATCACACTAAAATAAAAATAAAATGTAAATAACTCCTCGTAACATATTGTAAAAAAAATTTGGAGAAGTTTTATGGTAGCATACATACCCTTTGTTCATCTATTATTTGCCCACTGATGTTCATATTATTAATTGTATTTTCATGAACCTTCTTGGCTAATTGAAATTCTTGCTTTATTTCTAAAAATTGCATGATTAGTTTTTTATTTGTAAATATTTTGATAATTTATTTTTATTTTTTGAATTATGTAAAATTATTGTATATAATGTATAATTTTTGCGTAATGAACATATTTCCATTTTCAATGTTAATACTATTTCTTCATATAAAAGTGATTTGGTTAGTTCTAACGATGAATTCATATGTTTATTTTTCTCTTCATCCATTATGGATTGAAGAGCTTTTATTTTAAATTCAAAATCTTTTTTTTGATTTTCCCATAATTTAATTTAGAGTTTTAAAGTAAATAATTTATTTACAAACTTATGATTTTATTTTGGACCATTTCATTTACCAGAGACTCTTTCATTTCATTATTCTCCTTTACCATTTGTATATTAAAGCTCTCCAATTCAACAACTATAAGTTCTTCCAAACCAAATTTTTTTTAATTCAAGAATTTTCCTACAAATATAACCAAATTAATTTGATTAATGAAAATTTAAAATTGTCATAAATTAATTTTAGTAAGTAATAAATTATTGTTGTAGATAGTTAAAAATTTGAAAATAAGACATATAATTGATTCATTTTATTTTATTATAATAATAAAAGTATAAAAGTTGAAAGAAAAATATTTTTAAATATATTACCTGTTTCAGCTCATCATTTTCATTAATTAACTGCACACAGAGGTCCTTATATTCGTTGTATTCCTTTTCTATGTCTTCTGGTTCTTTAATATAATTCGAAGAACCCAACTCAGAACGAGACAAACGATATTTGTCATTATTTCCCATAATGTAGTAACAATGTAAGTGTTAACAATTTTGAAAATTAAAAATAATTAAGTTTAATAAAAATAGGTATTGTAACTTTTTCAAAGTTTAAACTTTAAATGATTATTCATATACTAGGAAAATTTGTTTTTTTTTTTGTTAATTAAGGATCCAAATTAACTTATTGATTAATGATAAATATTACATAATTCTAATAAAATAAACACAGTTCCAATTAAAAATCCATTTACTTTGGTATTATTATTCAGTTTATTGATAAGTAAACACGTAAGTTCAATTATGAAAACAAAAAAACTTTATAATAACTAGACAATCAACATACATAATATTTAATTGTACAGTATAATAAAACAAATTGGTAATAATATTAAATAGTAGTACAAAATTTAAGTATATTTTTTAAAAAAAATGTTATCAATTTTTAGTATTTCTGAATATGTTGATATACTGTTGATTTATGAAGAAGTAGGTAAGAAATGTAAACGAGTTGCCCTTTTTTTATCAGCAAATGTATCCGGAAAGAAACATACCGGCTTCAAGAACTTTTCAAAGTGTAGAATTTTGCTTACGAATCACAGGTACAATAAGAGATAACACAATTTTTTTCTTTTTTAAAAGTCGTTTGTATCATATGGTTATTAGTTTTATAATATGATAATGAAAAAAATGATAAATGTTATTTCAAGTTTTATCAACACACCTTGTGTAGTTTGAATCATCATAGAAAATACAGAATATTAAAATATGATTATAATAATCATATTATAACGAACTTTAGTTACCCATATTTGGGTATAATATTTATGATTATATTACCTAAGTTTTGATAACCGAAATGTACCAATCATTGACTATAGTACCTAAACAAATAAGTTATTACGAGAACGAAAATTGCGGCTCCTAGCACAGTGAACCTACATAATATTATATAGATAAGATAATTATTAAAATTATCAATCATTAGTAAAAAAAATTATAGGTAATCGGAATAATAATCAATATAATAATATCAATTATTACTATGGCTAATTGACTGTCCACCTATTTTCTCTGGAATTAAAAAAAATGATTAAAAACCAGACAATTAATAAAAATAATTAGTTGAAACGTCAAAATTATCAGAAAAATAAACTTTAAAAAATGGCTATCGTCAAATTTTCCGAAAATAATAGGAAAAAAAACAATATTAATTCAAATATAAATATTTGTAGTCCTCATCCCTGTGAGTAATATAAAAAAAAAAAAACCAGAATTTGATTATCTTCGTGGAACACCCTGTACAGTTTTTTTTTTTTTCTGTTTGTATTTGTAAGATAGGTATATAAATATATATTGTACATTTAAAATATGTGTGTAACTATGCATAATGTTTGTGTATCTTTATATAGGTAATATTAAATATTGACTTTTGCCGTTTTACTTGTAGGTATTGTATTTCGTTTATACATTATCATAAAATATGTATTTATTTTGTTTCCGTCCTTCTTAATAATTATTAAATTATTCCGGATGATTTACATAGAGTATTTTAATTATGTAAAGTAATCATATTGTCAATTTCCTGTAAGGATTTTAGACAAAACTACGCACACCACGCGTTTATGTGTATTGATTTAAAGGACGAGCTTTTGGTATATATTTCACACAGTTCATAATCATTATTCATTATACTGAGGTACCTACTGGAGTATCGTGACGCTGTCGTCCGCATTTTTTGAAAATAGCTTTTATGAAGATTTTTAGATGTGTCCAAATTACAATTATTGTGCCGATACAAACTTGTAAAATTTATATAAATACGTTGATATGGTTTTCGAGCCGACAGGTTAAATATTACAATAAGCGAGTGCTAGAATAACGTTACGGTTTGACCCTAAGTTAAAACATAGATTTTTTTTTAAGGTGTTTTGGTGCCCACGTATAACGAAACCAAACTGAGCGTTAACCTACTATATTTAAACATAATATACGTGTTTTATAAAATTCTTTTGTATATTTCCTTTGAATTTCACAATTAAAAACTTTCACTAAGTATTATACACTTTGGTGGACATAACTTTCACCCCTCCCCCCCCCATATATTTTATCATACTTTTAAAGCAATTTACTGTCCATGCTACAAAAAAAAATTCGCAATAACACCAAAAAACTAAGATCTGAAATATCACTCAAATGTACAAAATACAATATCTTTGTACATAAGTTAACATTTAATGATTTATAATGATTTAATGAATACAGAACACTAGCTGTCCCGCCCTGCGATGCCCATCCTAAATAATGTGTGCCTAATAAAAGAGATTTCCTCCTAGGTTTCTCATTTCAATCTCCTTCAATATTACTTGCAGTTAACCGTTGTTGCTCTTAAATGTTTAAAAATGCATTTTCTTATATATCATATAATATCATATGTTTTAGGTAAGTCTTGTATCACCCATGAACTGAAAGTGTACACAATATTTCTTCGCTGACAATTCAAATTAAAAATGTTTAATTGGAATTGTCATTACAATCTCTACAATCTCGACAAAAAAATACGTAGTCACCTATTTACACACTCATAGAATGCATACCATAGACATAACAAGAATTTGCCCGTGGCAACCTGGTTAACTAATATTTGTTCTTGCATCCGTATATAAAATATTTTATCTTCGTACCAAAAGTACCTAACACTCGGTTTTTATGGGTGATAGTGGAGCTATCGAAAAATGTCATAGATGTACTCGGTATGCCAAAAAACTTGTACTCAACAACTTCCTAAAGTTTCATGGTGATCGGATGAACGGTTTAGAAAGGCATAAGAGACATAAAGATAAACATTAATTTTTATATAAATAGATTATTTAAAATATATGAAATTTAGTTTTTAGAAATTCTGAGTGAAACGAGAACTTTATGAAATTTATTGGTTTTATAATGATGTTTATTTAAATTTTTTTTTTTTATACACACATACAGAATGTATATCAGAAAGGAAACAAAAAAGGTGTTTTGTGATTTTTTGATTAAATCATTTTTTTCTGGTATAAAACATCGTCCGTGTTTTTATAAAATAATGAAATCGTGAAATTGTACCTTTTCGTACGTTTTTTTTCCACTTAAGTGCTTTTATTCAATAAATGGCGTCAAAACTCAATAAAATTACCCGCTTAAAGTACCATATAGACGACTGGAGCTTTCGGAAAAGTTGAAGTTCGTAAAGATCGAAGTAAGTTTACTAGGAAAAAAAACGTGTCCACAGACTAGAACAAAGAAAAATATAAAAAATAAATAGCAATGTAAAACCAACAGCTCCCCTCGCTACGCTCGGAATCTAAAATTCCATAAATAGTCGGAGTATTACTTTTAGTAAATTTGTATTTTAAAATTTTTGATTTCCGTCATATCCGTTAACGAGATATTCGATTTTTCAATTTAGGTAAAGTAGTGGAACACTAATCAAACAGTTAAATATATAAATAAAAAATGTTTACACAAAAATAAAATAAATAAATGAACCGATGCGTCGCCTGGAGTATTATGATGTATATGTGTATTATACGACTGGTTTTGAATTAAAAATTCATCATCAGTCATATCACAGTCAAAATGTAAAGCGCGACTGAGTCTTAATTAGTTATCAAATGTAATAACTGATGTGTACCCATATTCGGCTTGTTCTGTTATATTAGTTCGTCTCAAAATTGTTTTCCCGATTCTCTATGTTCGAAATAAAATTAAAAATAGGTACCACCATTTTAATTGAGAATATGTACGTTTAGAATTACATTTGAACGCAATAAAAATTCTTGCTTACCTATCTGTTGCAGTGTTCTCGTGTCATAATTCTTCAAGGACGAATTTGTCAAAAAATCCCATCTCGATGATCAGTAATTTATTAAAATATGAAATCTATATTGTCGTGACTACGCAACATAAACGATCCCATAATTAGGATGTATTTGGTTTCCTACAAGAGCAATATGTAGGTTACACATATTATTTAGTTAATGTTCAATAATGTTCAGACATAATGGTAAAACATCACATTTTTATAGTAGGTATAGGTACTGTACTTACAGCTACTTATACACGAGTGTCATGACTTAAATATAAGAGTATATGTCGTTTTATTTTATTTTTCTATTCATCCGATTTGCATCATTGAAATACGTGCTGTGACAAAAAACACCAAGTGTCTTATTCTAACACGATTAGTGCGCTCTCTTTATTAAAACTATTTGTAAATAAACTATATGGTATTGCAGATCTGCAGCTAAATAGAGAAGTTTTTTTTTTTTCAATCTTCTCATATATGTTTATAAAAAAAAAAACAACTATTGATCGGTATCCGCAGTGCAAATACTTACAAATACATTTTTATATCAATAATAAATACTACGGTTTAAACTGACTTATAATAAAATCGTGTACAAAATAGCAAAACTTAAATTAAATACAATTTAGTTCATTAAGAAGACGTCACAATAAGGTATGCCATGTATTTTATCATTGTAACCCGTGTAACGTATAAAAATCCGCTTCCCCATATCCATGAATACTAAATTAGTTTTACAATGTTTAATGTTAAAACGTCCATTGCATGTAACATTTAACAATACATATCTGTTCTAATATCGTATTAATATATTATTAAACGTAGGTTGATTCGTTTATCCAATACGAGCGATTATCTATACGAAGATTTTGAATGAATTTGTTTACTACGTACTCAAAATTATTTAAGTTGGGTCAAAATTTATATTAAAAAAAAATATACCTTTTGAACAATCGTAATATCTTTCTCTCCTAAGATTTGGTCCTATAGAAGATTTTTAACGACATAAAACCGAAAAATGTATTAATAAGTTTACAGTGTACATACTAAAAAGTGGTATGTGTGAGTATTGAGTAAATATTATAATAATTTTTTTTATATTTATACATCTGTGATATCATTAAGCTAATCGTTAAGGTCGTGATAATTTAAGTTATTAAACATAAAAATTACGGACAATTAACGTATTAAATAACGATAATTACAAAATTACGCAAAATCGAATTGATCGAGTATAATCACTGAAAAATTTTAAAACCTATAATAGTCCGAGAACATAGTATTTGTAATAAATTACTTTGAATAAAAAATTTGACAAGTTACTGATAAAGTTGAAAATAATTGTTTGTTTATAAAATAAAATGCAAGTATACAATCTAATTATGTATACCGATTACAAATAAATCGTATACACACTTGATTACACAGCCGACAGGTTATTATCTATGTCAAGTACATAAAACAATTTACTTTTTTAAAAAAAATATTATATTATTTTTACTCAGTCAATTTAACGACAGCTCGAAATTATTATTCAAGAGATGAGCACATAAAAAAAAAAAAAAAATTCATAGTTCTACATACATGTCTTTTTGGTACAAGTACCATTATGAATCTAGTTAGGGAATTGGAGAAAACGGTTTTTAATTTTCCGTGCAGTTTTCAAAATGACTGAGGAAAATAACGATTTAATTAGTTTCGATTTTGTGATTTTGTTGTAATTCGGTTAAAAACCTGTAATTTTCACAAAATTCTTGTATTATTATTAGCCTATTCTATAGATGCAGTAAAATATTTAAAATTATTATGACAAGTTTTATGATATTTATACGAGTTCAATAATTTTGAGTCACAACAAGAAATAAGGCACAATGGATGAACTGTTGAAAATGTCCACTAATATTTCATATAAAGGACTACTGAGCAGAAATGTTACATCTGTGAGATACGGCATGAAAAAATGCTATATTTGTCAAACCTACAATATTGATAAAATAAAAACATGAAAACTATTTTACGGATAATTTATTTTGAACTTTGATACAATTTTCAAATAATTACCATCAAATGAAAAATCCAATTCTTTTTACGCGTAATTTGAAAAACCAGAGCCAAGAAAAACGTTGGAAGCTTAAATTTGGTAAAACAACTTTTTTTCTAGGTCAATTTAAATCTTATCATTTCTTGAGAACCGTACAAAAATCTGGAAAAAATATGTTTTAACCGAAAATTGTATTACAGTCTTTAATTTCAATGTGCACCATATCCGAAAAAGCAATATCGTTTTTAACACACCATTTTGAGTAAGTGAACATACTGAAATATTACAGACCGAATATAATATTGTTATTCAATTTCTAAAAACTTTAAAATACTATCAATCACATCATATTACAATTTTTTTTTAAAATAGCCCATCTTTGTTTTACCAATGTAGTTTTGAATAATTTAACAACAATTAGAAAAAAGAGGTGTGTCAGTTAAGTTTAAAATTTTTACAAAAACAAATTTATTGTTCAAAAATATAAAACATTAAATCCTTAAACCTACATCCGTGAAAACAGTTTTTTGATTTCTCTATTTTTCAAGTTTTGCCAAATCCAATGCTTGCAGCACTTAATACAATATATTTAATAGGTACATATTATAACGTTTTAAATAATCCTCCCTCCACCAAAAAAAAAAAAAAAAAGAAACAAGAATCAAAAGTGATTTTTTATTGATCAACAAAATAATAATATAGGTATATTTAAGTTATATAAATATATTACCGGTGATATTGACATTTCAGGAAATTTTGACAATGCCTCAGAAATAATATAATAATAATAAATAATTCGTAATATTTTAGTAATGTATTTCATACGTATTCCCGTTTTTTCTCAGTTTTTTTTTTCAATTTTTCAAATTTAATGATAAAATTTTAAAAAAAATCGAAAAATGACCTCCATTAAGTACCTCCCTACACCAATTTCTTATCAGAAAAGGTACTACACTTAAAAAATTGAGCAAGTTTTCTGATAGAAAAATTACGCATAGATAAAAAAAAAAAATAAGCATCTTTGTAAAACCATAAGCTTCTTCGCTCCACTTATAATCTAAAATGTAAAAAAGGACTTCGCTCGTAAGTGCAGTTATTATTATAGGTTAGAAATTGGGAGAGTAGGGTACAGAAAGGAATTTAATGTGTACCTACAAGCAACGGTAGCATCTATAGCAATTGTTTATCCATTGCTAACGAAAAAAGCGATTCTAAGCGGAAATGTGTTTATAGTGTTGCTTTGTCAACAATACAGCATATGGTACATATCATATTATGATAAAACGATTAAAATGTATGTTTCCATGACAGCAATGATTTTTTAAAAAATTATAAAGTAATAAAAACTTAATAATAACAAATAAAAATAAAAAAAACGGCTCCCAATAACAACCTTATTTTCAATCTTTCAATCTTTTTTAACCTAAAAGCCGATGTTTTCCTTATTATCTTGAATATTCATGAGAATTTTGAAAAATGATCTCTCTAAAGTACCACCCAGAGAACATTTCCTTTTAGAAAAGATCCTATACTTGATAATCATAGAAGGCTTTTTAGTAAAAAAAAAGTGTTCACAAAACAAAAAAAAATAATAATAATAATAAACATCAATGAAAAAGCACTACATTCCTCGTTCCACTGTATAATCTAAAATATAAAAAAAAGCTATTTATTTAAATATAAAATTAATATGTAATTTTACTGTAAATATATGTTATTGCTTATTATCGTTATAAAATTTCATTTCCTGATTGTCAAAATTACCGGTAACATAGATTTATAAAAAATAAAAAAATAAAGCTGGAGTATTATAAAGATGTGTAAATACAATCGGGATTCGATTTATAAAATTATTATCTGGTAATACAACAGCAGACGGTAATTTTAAATCAATACCGATAGTATTTACATATGACCTTTATATTATATTCCAGAGTTTGTTTTACTTGTGTTTACGTAGGTTTATGTGTTTAAAAGTTTTGCATAAAATATGCCTGTACACATTTCATACACTTTTACATTTTTATTTTTTTTAATACTTGTAAATTATTTGATTTTGTTTAGATATTATCTTTGAAATACATTCATAAACAATAGAAAACATGTTAAACGAAACCAACACTCGAAATTATCTCCATGGTATTATAGCCGACATTCAGTTGCACATTTCTAATATGATAAAGGAAGAAATAAAATATGGTAGGTACTTACTTAATGTCACATGTAGTTATAAGATTGGGTGTTTCGTTCAATAATACTTACCATGTTATAAAATATTTTAATGAAATCAATATTTGTTTAAGCTTTAAATGTACTCTTATAATTATTTAAAATTGAATAATTGAGAACATGTCCGATTGATTCATATCCGTTGAATATGATTACGACTTTGTATAAAAACTTTTGTCAAATTATCACTACGATTGTTAACTTAAAAAAAAAACATACTTTTTAATTTTATTACAGTATACTATATAGTAGTAAACAAATTATAATTTTAGGTGCCAAGATATATGATTTTAAGCAAAGTGATCATGGGAAGCAGAATAGGTAGACAGAACCATTAGGGATATAAGATCCCTTTTACAAAAAAACAGTGGATTTTAAAAGGATATGAAATACATTATTTGATTAAGTGTGGTTGATAGATAAATCCATGGACATTAAGATAGAAAATTAGTGAGTTAGAAGTGTCAACGCCTAGATGGACGAATGGATTCACTCACGGTATGGGCTTAACAAAGATGAAGAGTGAAGAATACATCGTGATTTGGGAGTAATATAAAAACTACTAGGGTGCCAGTAGTTGATATGGTATACCGAGTCAAGTAGAGATTTAGGGCTAAGGTAATTGAACCCATATAATCAGAGAAAAGAGTCGAGGGAAAAGAAGAAAACTTCGATCAAACAATACCAATTTTTTTTTTGTGACACTATGTATACAAATATCAGTGTAAACTGTTCAAACAACATTATAATTTAACATAACTCGTTTTGTTGTTACAATATTAGACGACGAAATCGATTCGTGGCTTTTAATGAACAAACCGTGGTCTATCTGTACAATAATCGCAATATATTTACTATTTGTATTGAAAATCGGTCCAACATGTATGAAGAACCGTCAACCGATGAACATAAAGCTCATAATGTTAATCTACAACGCCACGCAAACGGTCTTCAACGGTTGGTTAGTGTGTTGGGTAGGTGTGATTTCCGAATTTATTAATATACCTACCTATTTGATTGAATTTTACTATAATAATACTACTATTAAATATATAAATTGTATTTGTTTAAAAATCAATAGATAATTCAAATGATTGGGAATTGATTTTATTATTTTTAGTTTCTTTTCATGCCTGGGACATTTAATTACGCCTGGAATTATTCTTGTCATTCGGACACTGGACCACACAGTAGATATTTAATAAGTCAGGTAAGATTACGCAGTATATTATTAATAAAACAATACAAATTTAAAACACATTTTCGTTCAATGAAATAAATCTGGCAAGAGTGGTACTCTAAGAATGCCATTTTTTTTATTTTTCCAGAGGTTTTCATAATAATTGAGAAACATGTGTAACCAAACTCAGCTTAGAATCGTTTTTTGTTAGCGGTCATTTATCGTTGCACACAGATAAACATTAAACTCCCCTCTATCTTTCTAACTTTTTACCTACAACAGTGGCCCACATATCGTGCGAAGAAAGTCCATTTGTTTTTCCTTCTAAATATTCGAAATAATGTTTTCCCAGATTATGATTTTAGATTTTAAAAATCTTATTAAGAACGATTTTGAATTTGATTTCTTTTTTATGATGCCTTTTTTTGTTGAAACCGATTATTATGAACTCTATAGTTCTGTTCACGGCGTCGCATTATTATTTCAAAACATATACAATAGGGTGGTGCTTAAAATTGTATATTAAACAATTTATTTACCTACACGTACCTATTTTTTTTAAAAACAACGATTTATCGATAAGAGTTTATATAAAATTACCAATGTTATTTTTATGTGAAACCTGTACATTTAAAACATAATAAATTCGTATTATACGCGGTAAGATGAATTGAATGCGCATCATACAAATTGCATATTACGAGTATAATATTAATTGTACGGTTCAATATACAAAAAATTAAAATTAACGAAATGAAATGTCAACATTAATGTAAATTATTTGCATACCTACCTAGATATCTAGTTATATACCATATACCACGGACTACAAAGTTAAAATAATGAAAAAATACTCGGTATCTGGTTTTAAAATGACGTGCAAATAAACTTATAATAACAATAATAACTGATTTTAGACTAATTAGGGTAAATGCAATTTGTGACAATATAAAAAAATCAATTTAACTTATGAATATTCTAATATTTAATTTACTAATTTATCTTCGTTAAGTTCTGTAAAAACAAGATAAGTTATACTTAAAAAAAAAACAATTAAAAAAAATGTTAATATTTATAATGCAATTATATTGAATAAATTAATAAAGCAGAAGAAACTAGAGTAAAAATATTATTTTAATACATATTTTTACTATAATATTTATTTGTTATTTGTTAAAAAAAAAAAATATACAATTTTTCATTTTCAAGAAATTTAAACAATTTAATAGGCGCTCAAATTGAACTACATTTTGATTCTAACAATATTCTTCTTATTTTTTTTAATAAAATTGTAAAACAAATGTCCACCACACTGTTTATAAGATACCTATTCAGAAAAATAATCAGTTCAAATATAATTAAAATATTATGACCAAACTTAGAATGGAAACAATATAGTAGTAGTGCATTCGAAATCTTAAGGTTTAACGTATTTTAATTGATATCATGAAGGTCAATCAGTTTTTTTATAAAATATTTTGTGAATTAATTAAAATGTTAGTTTTTTTCGTTCAATGTAAAAATGCTTATTATTTATTTACGTTTCATTCCCATAGGAAACCATATAATCGTATTGAGCCGATTTTATATTCTGTCCTTATTCCTTTGTTAAAATACTCATTGTTTATATACCAAGATTCTACATACATCGTGTTTGGATTCTTAACTCTTTGATAAGAAACGAGTATACATATCATTTAAGAATTCACATTAAGTATATTTTATTATCAACTTTCTGATCCTTACTTTGTTCTTCTATATTATGCACTATTGTTGTTGAATAAATTAAACGAGCACCGAAAGATATAGTTTCATAACAGAAGAAAAACAAGACAATGTAAAAAATAATAATTCAGATTTTATAAATTATTTCACGAACCATCTCTTTAGAACTATCACATACCCACAAACCCACAAATTTTAAATGAAACAATGGTAGGTATTACAACACAATATTTATTATTTTATAATGTATTTTGTTATTAAATTTTATAAATTGGGCTCCAGCCCGTTATATTCTTAAACATATATTAATATAGCTAATCTAACCTCTAGAACTTATTTCCGCCAGTTGATTTAATATAAGAAAACCCGCCGAACCCTTAAAACCGTGAAAATCGACGATTTTAATACTCTCTCAGTCGGTAAAACATACTATGTTTACATGTATAAATTGATACTTTTTTTTTAAATAAATGTTGTGAATATGGTAAATAATACCGTATAAACTTTGTATACTATAGGTAGGTATGTATCTCGCGCAAAGTCTGTGGAACGCACTAACAATATATTCAATTTGATTTAATTTGGACGTGTACCCGCAAAACACAATTCGAGAAACACACTATTCTAAAGTATTAATTCTGTTTACCCCAAGTTTGGGTCGCATATACATCATTGTTATACGTTTTAGAATATTATAAACCAACGCGTGATACTCGCGTCTCTGTCTTAATGTGCGTTTTAACGCGCGCCGATTGTTATTCTGAAATATGGACTTGGCAAAAATTGTTGTTGTTCTTATCACATAGTTTAATTTCTATGCTAATGTCTGAAGTAAAAACGCAGATGAGCGTTCACAGTATATAGCTTGTATTCAAAACTCCTCTTAGAGCTGAACTTTTAGCCGTTTTACGCGTACGAAACTTGTGCACATGACATTGGCTATAAGTGAGTACATACCTATATTGCAGTTTCACAAAATAAACCGTTTCGTTTCGAACACAATTTACGAGCAAACCTACACACAATACTCCCGCCAATTAATTCCAATTTAAACCCGTGGAAACCTTGTTTGTGGTTGTCATTACATAATTTGCCATAATATTACGACCGGGCGGGTTAATGTGACACGTTCACCGAATCAGATTCTCAAAAGTTTCTCTAAACAATGTTAAAAACCGACAAACAATGCCGATATAACAGATACCGGGTTCGGGGTAAACCAGATAGCACGCAGATAGCTCGTATTTTGAATTTATTAAGTATACTGGTCGGATCGATGTTTAAATATCAATAACTTTCTAGTGTATAATAATTTTAGAACGTTTTTTTTTTTATGATTTCTGGATTCGCTTGGTCGGAGAAAAAACCGATACCTCGGTACATTAAATGAGTGAACAATGCCATATTAGTGTCACAATATTACAATGCAGTGTGGGTATAACTATAAACAACATAATGCGTTTTGTCCCATATTTTTACAATCTATAGTCTGGAATTTCTGTAGGATAAATCGATAGATATTATCCGATTTTGTTGATCAGGTTGACAACGCATATTGTGCAACAGATGTGAAGAAAAGACGCAGGGGGGAGCAAAAACCCGTCAGAATGATGTTATAGTTCGATTGTGCACGACGACGACCATGTTCCAATTGTTATCAAAACAGGTTGCCAGTAATAATCCGATACTTGCCAAGAGAAACGTTAAAATCGAAAACGAAGTGGTTCTAATACATATAAGTCTTGTATAAATAACGTGACATTTGCATTTACATAGTTTATAATCTTTTAATTTAGAGGCGTACACACAGGGATATTGGGGATTGATCCCCTATCGTCTTTCTTATTTTCGTCTCAAAAAAAAATATTAGTCAATATGAAATCTAATTAAGACAAAATGCGTTTAAATATGATAGTTTAACTGCTTTTTACTATAATACAGTGTGTCCTACAGTTTTATGCGTATGCTAATAAGTAGGTCAATATTCATTTTTTTTTTTTCTATCGGAATTTATGCGATGGGGACACATTTGTAGAGAAAAATTTTATTTTTATTTTCATCTCTCAATTATTGAAATCATAACTTTATTTTTCCGCTTTTTAAAATCTGCAAAATGGTCATTTTGTAAAATATATTATTCTAAAAATGTTAATGCATCATATATTCATATCCGTTTAACAGTTTCTTAGTTTATAATAGCTTGGGTGTATATCAAATAGGGGTGGAAAAAATTAATATTCAACAGAATGTATTCCAGATAAGGAATTACCGTGTTGATCGTGACTCCTTATTGCATAACGTGTTATTGAAAACTGTATAGAAATAACAACAGCTATTATTAAAAAAAAACCATTGATCGGATATGAATATATGTTGTGTTAAAATTTTTAGAGTAATATTTTTTACAATGGCTATTTTGAAAATAATTGAATATTGATAAAATAAAATTATTATTTTTTTTTCAATAATTAAGGAATAAAATAAAAATTTAATTTTTCTCTACATATGTGTCCCACTCGCATAAAAACACGATTGAAAATAAAAAATTAATATTGGCACAGTTATTAGCATAAGGATAACACTGTAGGTAACCCTGTATTCTAAAATATTGTTTAAATAATTATTTTACTATTGGTTTTTATTGAAAAAATTAAAAGAATATCCGTGGGTTGCAAGAGCATGGTGAAAATTCACCGTTAAAGGGACTACCACTTCTTCCTCTTACTTCCTAGGCATTGTCTCTTTGATCTTCCTTTTGAAAAATCATCAAAACGCTACTGCTTTTTATCATAATATTATAATTAATAGTACCACAGAAGTTCTAATATTAGGACTCACTTTGTCTGCAGTTTTCTTAAATCCTTTACCGCAACATTCAAACAATTTTATTTTGTTTCAAGCTATAAGCAGTGTATATGGGTAAAATTTAATTTTAAAATAAAAATTTGGGTCAATACCCAAATTGCGTAATCCAAATTCAATTTTATTTCAACAACATAAAGTCAAGATTTTCTCATTTCCGGACGTTTGCCAATTTTTATTAATAAATTCATCTGTATTTAAAATAAAACAAATAATTTTGTTGAGTTTAAAAATTGTTCATTCAATGTAGAAAAACAAATGCATTTTACTAAACTTAATAGGAATGTGCCCAGATAACCCTTCCATGAATACTGACTATAGGTATACGTAGGTAATGTCGTAATGAACGAATCTTTATGACATTGACTAAATCGTTTGTTGCGAAAATGCCGTTAAAGACGCTAAAATTGTTCGTGGAGTCATGCACATTCAAAAGATGAACAAATCGAACGGGTCCTAATCCTGAAAAAAATAAAAGCATGAGACAATCTTTATTCGGGTTCAAATGTTCCTCCCATTGAAGAATTTGGTAATTTTTTTGCTAAATTTTTCGTTTACTCAATTGTAACACTAAAGCTGAGTTCTATGGTTAGCTCGACAAACAATATTTCATAAAAAGAAAAATTTGATAAAACTAATTAAAAAGAAAAAAAATGTTTGATTTATTCATTAAAGTTTTGAGCTGTTTCCAACTTAAAATAATTCTTAGCTTCTTTGTCCGCTTCAATACTTACTTTAAGTCTTGCCAATCTACCTCCATTTGATGACCATAAAAAATCTTCCAAATTTAACCATCATTATTACTTTATTTGTCTTTGGAATACTCTCCTCCAACCCAAACTTAAAAGTGGAATATCTCGTCAACGGATCGACGGAAATCAAAAATTTCAACACTACGATTTATCTTAACTAATACTCAAACTATTTATGGACTTTTAAATATAGGTTGCAAATAATAAAATATTTTTAAAAAATAACGGTGACAAAAAATAACACAATGATAAAATTGTAATGCAACTTATTTCCTAAATGTTCTAAAAAAAAATTCTGTAAAAAGTTAATACTTTCCGAGATAATAAGTGTACCATCTTAAATGAATCACCTGGTATATCTAGTCGCTGAAGAATCCTTTCGTTGGTATATTTCCGTTTTCCGAAACAGTGGTTACCCTACAAGTGGTCAGGCGGTGGACATAGACCGTTTACATAGACCTAATAATTAGCTTTAGGACACTTTTAGACGAGACACCATGTGACCAGCCGCTAGAATCGCGCTACAAGACACAAACGACTCGTATGCAAACAGCTTTTCACACGAGACTCGTTTAGTGTAGGGGTATCTGATTCAAATATATATATATTTTAATTATAAGTTACGAACGTTAATCTCTTTCCACCAAGAATTTTCCCAGCGCATTACCGGTTACACAAGGTCTTGTTTCATTTAGGTGGACACTTACATGGCGCCAAGGTCAATGTTATTGTGCACGCACTGTAACTCACGCAAAGGAGATGGGGTATTTGGTCGGTTACAAAAGTTGCCGCATAAATGTATACGCGAAACACTCCAATACTCTTGGATGGACAGAGTATTGACAATTTTATTTTAATATAACATAGAGGTACGGCGTGTTTTCTCCGATTGAAAATAATATGTAAGAAGTAGCCCGGATACGGGAAACCGTGTCTAATGGCAAGTCGACTTGGCAGATGAACACTTAGTTCGTGTCCTTGTCTTGTGTGCGGTTTATTTTAGATACTAGTGTTCGGCCAAACAGTGTCATGTTTGAAACCGGGCCAAAATATGGTATAAACATTTTAAAACCGGTGTTTTTTTTTTTTCGAACATTATGATTACTATCGCATAAACAAAGCGATTACCTACGTCACTAGCATTTGGGTTCGATGCACTTGTAAACAGATATCGATATCGTTAACAATAAAACATTGTGTTACAAATACGTATAAGAATAATATTATATATCGTTATCGTCACGTCAAAGCCAATGTGGAAGCGATTTAATATAATTCAAATTGGTTTTACCTTAAATTTATGTTCTATTTAATTTGTTTTATACTGTTTCAGCTTTACAAAGCCATGTGGTATTATTTTATATCTAAGATAGCCGATTTGGCGGACACTGTAAGTTTGTAATGATAAATTTATATATAATATACAGGATGATTGACCAAAGCGTGCTCACCCCGTTTTTTTTTTTTTTTAAATTTTACAAAAAAATAAAAATTCTGATGTTGGAATGTTTAAGTGTAGTTAAAGTCAATATTTTCAAATACTTAAATATTTCACAACATTTAAGGAATATCCTGTGGCGATACCAACTTAAGTTTTCCAAATGAAAAGCTATAGTAAAAATTAAATTATTCGAAAATATCGGCTTTAACTACTATTAAAAATTCCAAAAATCAAAATTTAAATAAATTATAAACAATTTAACCAAAAAAATAGGATGAGCACGCTTAATGAGTCGCCCTGTATATACAGGGTGAAGAGGACTAATTAACAAATGATGAATAATTTTTTGTCTATTGAATGTTCTTAAGTTTTTTTTTTAGATTCTGAGTGGAGAGAAGAAGCTTATGGTTTTACAAAGATGTTTATTTTTTTTTTTTTATCTGTTAACAACTTTTCTACCAGAAGACTTGCTCGGATTTCTAAGTGTAGCACCTTTTCTAAAATGAATTCGGTGTGGAGAGGTAGAGGTACATATCATTTTTCGATTTTCTCAAGAGTTTTCTCATAAAATTTAAAAAAACGAAATAAACTGGAAAATGTTCGAAATATATTACTAAATATTTTTATTTTTTTCTTTGCACAACATTTCAACTAGCAATTTTGCTCCAACTTTTAATGATAGCAATGTTTCTAAAAGGAAATTGCACTAAAGAAGTACTTTAGAAAGGTCGTTTTTCGATTTTCTCGGGAGTTTTCTCATCAAATTTAAAAAAACGGAAAAACAGGAAAATATAAGAAATGTAGATATTAGTTAAAATATATTACGCCCTTCTTTTTTTTTTTTCACAACTTTTCTACCAGCAACTTTTTTCCAATTTTTAATGATAGTAATTTTTCTTAAAGGAAATCCGAACAGGCAGGTGCTTTAGAAATACCAATTTCGATTTTCTCAGGAGTTTTCCCAAAAATAGGAAATCCTGGAAAATAGGGACAATATTGAACAAATATTAAAAAAAAGTATATATATTGCCTATTTCGTTTTTTTCGTTAGCAATGTATAATCGTTGCTAACAAATATGTAATACCTATATACCTATAACAGTGGCTGCATCCGTCCCCATTACCCTGAGACAACTTTTTTTTTTTTAATTCAATTTTATATTTTTAGAATTTGTAATAAAAATTTAAAATTGTATTTATGAAATCCGTATACCTGCGCCACTAACAGACAATATTGGAATTAGTTTATTCTACCAATTTGGTGATATTTTAGTCATTTAGTTTTCTAGTGACACTATATTCATGTGCACACCCGGACTTTCACGAAGTTTGCCCGCCCGCTTCATCCGATTTTATTGACACTAAAGTCAACATTTTGTCAATATTTAATTAGGAGAATTTTCAAGTCCACACCCAAAATTCAAGAGTAACATTTACTCTCTCCACTGACAGGTGGGCCAACTTCAGGTAACCCATCCATTCGTTCAATTTCGTCGAAACCCATATCAAAATCTTCATTGCACAATGCAAGATAACGATAACCGATACCAAATCTTGAAAACTGTATTAAGGTTAATACGGTATAAATACGGCTTCCTATAGACCAAATTAGCTCAATCTTGGGGATTAGAATTTTTTTTTATGCGGGTTGAAATAATCAAGGCTGTTGCAGTAAAGCGTCTTTTTTTAGTAAATACACCTCTACAGATTCCCAAATGAAGCCAAAAAAATACAATTTTTTATAATATGCTTAGTGTGAATATCGAGGATATGCCTTTTGGTAGTTTCAATTTTCAAAACTTATCACAACCATTTTTAAAAGAAAACCAGTTTAATGGCAACTTAAAAAAAAAAAAAAAAATCCCGCTGATTAATATGAAGTTTTTGATTCGAGTTTCAACAAAATCGAATAAATTGGATAGGTTACCTGAAGTGGGCAAACCCGTCTGTTTACAATATAAATGCTAGTCAAAAGTTCTCGAAATTACTCGTACAAGTCTGACACCGGTTTCGATAAAATTAGTGGTATAACGTCATGGACGTCGAATGCGGCCAAACAAACAAGTTATTTCAATCTTTTAAGATAAAAATATTTATAAAATATTACTTATTATTTATTCATTAAAAAAAAATAAAATTCGCAATCAATTATAAGCGCTCGAATATTTCTGTTTTATGTATTTTACTTAAATATTCCTGACATAAGCTTTTGTTCGTGGACCGTGTCGAAAAGTTTTAATACTCAAACTATATAGGTAGTTAATTCGATTAATTTTCAAAAAAGGTAACGACAGCTTTATACCTAAATATGCTAATTTATTTCTTTGAAATTGTATAAATATAATATTATAACACACACACACACACACACACAGGAGCGAAACTTCTCAAGTGGCAAGAAACTAAGGGGACAACTGCGTGTTGCATAGCCGATAAATTTTTGTATTTTCCCAGTTCATTGCACTCGAAAAAAAATTTGAAAAAAACACTAAATATATTTATCACATTAATTGTCTTGCTTTTATGTTTCTATAACAGGTATTTTTCGTTTTGAGGAAAAAACAATCTCAAGTAACATTCCTACACGTTTACCATCATGTAAACATGGCATTCACTGCTTGGTTTCATCTCAGATTCATTAAAAGTGAGCATGCTTACTTACATTGCTATATTAATATATTATGTGTACGTGGAATTTATAGTAGGATTATTTTATTTTTACAATTATTCAGTTTCAATTGAGATAGTTATGAAAAATACAGTTTTCATATTAACAGCTTAGATAAAACATTACACACACCCAGTGGCAAACCCGAATGCTAATCCAAAATATGTTATAAAATAAAACTGTAGTTTAATATAGTGTTGAATTAAAATTAATTTTCATTACTTATCGAATTCTTTCTGAAAATGAAGGTTAGCACTGTATTGTGTATATAGTGTCAGTTTTATGTATTTAGAATTTATCTTTTTCCAGTTATTTTTGGACAATTTTAGCTGTTGTTCCTTATGAACCATATCAACTCAAATTCGGGTACATTTTTTTTACACACGGACTGAAGCAATAAATGTTGAGTTGGATTTCAGCATGCATTTCACCAAGTTTTTATAGGAGAAGAGTAGTTTTGTTTAGCTTTAACCATCTTTGCACACCCTCCAAATAAAGTCAGAGTAATGTAATTTTGTATATGCATAGCATCAGTATCAAGTATACGACTTTCGAGGAAATCAACTTCACTTCCCAACCCTACTATTTTTATACTCAAATTTATCCATTCTTTGGAAATTAGTACCTATATAATAGTTCTAGTATAGTAAAGTATTATTGTACATTTATACATATATGTAAATTCAGCTATTAGTTTTTTAAAAAAAAAAAAAGTAACTCATAAAACTAACCAACTTTGAACTGTTATAATCTGCTATATGGATTAATGAAAAATTAAAATTTTGACTTTAATTTAAAAAAAAAAAATATAGCTTTATTAACTTATGCCATTTTTGGATAGGTCGTTATTTGAAAATCAAAATTTGATAGTGATTTCACCCCACCCCCAAAAGTAAGGTGCAAAATAAATGTATCTAAAAATTTGAAAATATTCAATACTTTCTGAAATATTGAGTGTGTAACGATAAAGTAATCATTCTATATTTATATTAACAAAATAAACAATATTCATGTATATTTAATTATATAGGTGAACAAGTTACCTTTGGTGGAATCATTAATATAACAGTCCATATGATTATGTACAGTTATTATTTTTTGGCGGCCCTCGGACCTAAAATCAAAAAATATCTTTGGTGGAAAAAGTACTTGACTGGACTTCAAATTGTAAGTCCCAGCACCAAATGTCTAAATACACTTAATTATTAAATATTTATTACTATTAACTCATCTGAATAACGAACGGAAATGTATTAACTAATATAATATAACGTCTTTTTCAGCTTCAGTTCGTGGTTATCGTGTTGTACGTATTCGGACTATTTATATTTGACTGCCAGTATCCGAAATTGTTTATGATATATCTTATAATGGATGTAATATTATTTTTTCACATGTTTATGATATTTTATAAGAAAACGTACACTGCGGAAAAAATTAAAGTAAAATAAATTCAACCGAAGGAATGTAAACGCATTACCATTGACTATACAAAATTATCAATCTATCGTAAAACACTCATTATCTCGAAAAGTATTAACACATTTCGGAATTTGTTTCATAGGATATTTAAGAAAAAAGTAGTTCTACACTTTTATATGTATCTTATTTTTTGTCGCCTTTATTTTCGGGAGTAAAACCACTACATACTTTTGATTTTCTAATGACAATCTATGTTAAGAATCCTACAAAAAAAAAAAAAATATATGGAGTATTAGTTATAATATATTTTGGTATTAAAATTTTTAATTTCCGTCAATCCATTGACAAGTTATTCCACTCTTAAGTTTTGGTCGGGGAAATGTAGTGGAGCATCATTTGTGTGGCAGCATTGGCGCGCGGCGTTTTAATACTTCGTCTATTAAAGGCATTTTTACTATCGTATTTTTACTATTGCATACATAATTACTGATATTACTTACGTACGTTAACATTTTGTGTAAAAATATGTAATATAATGTGACATAAAAGTAAATATTAAATGGTAAATAAATTATAATTTTGACAAAACACAAACAAAATATAAACCTGTGAGCATGTTTCATGTACAATTTAAACACTCGTATATGTTTGTTTTATTTACTTGTTACGCCATTACTTTGTAGGGAGGATATATTTTTTTACGTTATAAGGTTTCCTATGTTTAAATCTGCTTCTTTTTAGTAGTGTTTATGTTCTTAAAGTGCTTTTATAAAATATTAAATCACTTTTTATAAGCAATTTTATTATGACGATTTAAAATGTTTATAATAATAATATTCACGAGCTGTGTCCGCTCATAGCAATGGTTATTTTTGTGTGCACTACAGTATACTTTGTAGTATACAACATAAAATATACCATATATTTCATTTCTTTACACTAATAAATGATCTCGTTGATTCTGTAACCAACGATAAACGATTATTGGTAACGAAAAACGACTCGGAGCGAAATTTGGTTTTACGTAATTTTAAAGACGGTAATATTTAAGATTTTCATCTAAATTTGATTTTAAAACCCTCATAAAAAAACTGCATTGCATTCAATTGTTTTTTTTTTTTTGCCATTAAATACGACTTATAATGAACCTTCTGTTAAAATGTACAAGCATTTCTGTTTTATGTAACAATTATATCGATAGAGTACTTATCAAATAAAAATTACGTAAAAATTCACAAAACTAAAATGTTGATAAATAGCTCGAAATGGCTCAAATATTTTGAAAATGTTACCGCGTCTAGAAAAAGCGCGTATATTTATACTTCTGCGCCACTGATCGTGATAATAATATAATTATTTATGTAAGCATAGACAAGAGGTAAGGGATTGATAGGAACCAACACACCCCCCTCTCCTGTAAATTCGCTACTTGTAAGGTAACCCCACTTATCAAAAAATACATAAATGTTCGGTCTATATACATCAAAACATCGAATTATACATGAATTTAGTTTAAACCCATCATTTACGCCCCACTGGATAAATAGACAATTACGACACTCAGGTCAGGCTTTAAAAATTTTTTAATTTCATATGTAACATATATAATTGCTAAATTAATACAATTTCGAATAACATGTAGATTTTGAGTTAAGTGAAAAAGCTATTGGATAATAGTTTTACTATAAAACAGTATTCAAATTAGGGGGAAGGCACAGGGGGATGAAAGTCCTCTTAATTTTTTTCATATTTTGAGAGCAGCCCTTTTTAAATTGTTTTCATTTTAACGAGGAGACAAAAAATATTAATTTGTTAAAAATAATATTGAATAATACTGGATCTGAACATTTTGTTAACCGCCATCAAGACAACCGAAATTTCATCAAGTGAGTGTGAATGTGCATTATGTCCTCTGGAGAATTTAATGCTTACCAAGAGAAATGCATTAAGTTCTATTCATATTTCTTCTCTTATGTTTGTAAATTACGAGTACCAGAACTCCAGTATAAACTTTTAAACCCGGGTCTTATATATTGTATTTGATACGCAGAGGAAAAAGATCTGCTGAAATAAAGAAGTAAATCACAGTTACCAAAAGTAAGTTGTGAAATATTATTTAAAATTAATTGGGTGCCAAATTAGCTGAAGTACATATTTATTTAATTATTAATTTTTATATGATAATAAATGATAAATTTAAAAAAAATGTTTATTCATTGTAATTATTGATATATTATATTTTAATAATTTAATAAAGAAGAATGGGTGAAAATTCCCGTACGGGTCAGGTTAAGTTTAATCATTGTACGCAAAGTATGTCCGTCTTTTTTTCAAAAATATACAATTATTATGATGATAAGTATAACAATTTCTATATACAAATCGATTTTAAATTAAAAATGAATAATGCTTAAGAAAAATTAAAAAATCAACAGTATGCAGCCTACAAGTCCACGTGTATTGTTCGTTGGTAGGTAAGTGTTGGGTAATAATAAACTAATATTTCCTTTCTTTTAGAATAGATACGATAAACAATCAGTTTTAAGTGAAATGCATGGAAAAATATTTTTCATTTGTATGAATATATAAATTTAATATAAATTATAATCAGTAAATATAAAGTTGTCCGTCGGTTGTCTGTTCGAATAAAATTACTGTGGTAAATCGATATGCAAGCATTGGAGCAAGTACCTACTCTGTATATGACAATAAAATTTATCAGAAATCAACTAAATTTGGGTTAGAAATAGAAAACCTTGAAAATCCCAAATTGGGACTTCTAATTAGAAAAGAACATACTGGCGTACTATACGAAAATATAAGTATATATAACAACAATATACAATTAGACGATATCGAGGAAAACTAATATAATATTATATCATATACTGTAATAATAGAAACTTATGTAGTATTAATCTCAACTATATATTATTATAGTAGATATTATACCTACCTGTTCTATAATTTTTTTTTTTTTTTTATTAATTTAGGGGGAGTCATGGTCCCTTTAGCCCCCGTAAAGCCGCAACTAGTAGATAAACCTTTATAATTTCTTTATAAAATTCGAATCATTAACACTATTATTAATAAATGATCTCCTGCCTTTTAAAACGAAATAAATATAATGTATTTTTTTTACATTCTCGAGCGTCTTGACCACTCCAGAAATCTCGAGGCGATCACTCTGTTGAGCACCCTGTGAAGAACAAGTACGCATCACCAACCTTTTTCGTAATCACTTTCAAATAGCTCAGAATTTTATTCGCTAATCCCTAGTGTTTAAATTCTTTTATTATTATTATTATTATTATTATCATTACCTACCTACCTACCTTTTATTACTTCATTGTTACTTCTTTTTATTGTTCCCTTTTGGTGTTATTACAGTACTTATTTGAAATGTCTAATATTTTGTTGGTACCTTAGTAAAATGATCTGATTGTTTCTCACAGTACTTATCTTAAATGATCAATTTCCTCCTCCTTGGGTATCTTTTATACTTACGAAATCACAAAGATTCATTCCCTTCATTAATTTTTTTTTTTTTTTTTAATCTCGGAGAGACTTTTTTAGTTAGTAAAAATGTTCCAAATGTTTCTATCGATTGTTCACTCGATGGTAATTTTTATTTATTTTATTTCACACGCTAATTGCCTTTACGAATTGTTATTATCTTTGGTTAGCGGTTTTTATGAAATTAATTATTATTCTATGGTATTATGGCGTATAAAAAAGCTCGGTAATGTATTTGGTAAATTATTACCTATTCGTTATTTATTGAATATGCATAATACAATATTATTTGGATATTTGAAATAATAATTATCATTTCGCAATTTCCCAAATGCCGACTCACACGACTTTCATATCGAAATTTTTAATTTGTCGACTGAGCTATTTTCATCTCCCTATAAATCCAGGCTTGACACCGCTGAATTAATAAATACTCCGGTAGGTTTTTAAACGAATAATTCACATAGGTAGTATTCGTACGAATGACTATATAACTGTATTATACGTGTAGTAAAACAAAGGTTAACAACCATAATGTGCGTGTTGTAGGTATATGATATGTGCATAATTACATTATTTGTACAGTATAATATAATAATTAATAACAATACTATATTACGCGTAGGCGTTGTTAGCGTGATATTTGCAGTCACTACTTGAGTTAGTATTATATTGTAAACGTTCATTTGTCTTTAATTATTTATGACGAAATACATATATACTCGTAGTTTTTATATTATCCAACCAAAAATACTGTTTACAAAATATGTATAAACTTATGGTCAATAACTGTTTAAATAACTTTGAAAACTTTTTTTTTATTTTTATTAAACAATATATTTAGACTCTATATTATTCGACTATTTAATGTTTACAAAAATTAATTCTAGAACAGACGAGTTCATAAGGAAACTAAACTACACAGTTAAGTAAAATATTTGAAAACAACTTTTATTTATTTACTTTCTTTTTTTTCTTTTACTGGGTTTATTCGATTCTATGTCCATCCCGTATCATAACCAATTCTCCAAGGGATCAATTCCAACAATGCACGGTCGGCGTAATCGTAAATCACGTCATTTTGAACGTAAACAGCGCGTTGTAATGCTCAATACGCCCAACACGCCGATCACGTATTAATAAAATATACCACTAACTGCCCTCTATCCGTCGCCGAAATCTTCCAATTTGGTGTACCTTCTAAAGTGGCAACGTCATGTTTTACTACGTCTACCTGTCTCATTATCAGATTGACTCGAGATGTGTTTTCTCAATTGCAAGGGCTTATACAGTGGGTTTTGGATTCTCCGTACATGTTCAGCCCATAGAAATTCTAAAATATTATTTTCTGAAACCGTTAAAACGACAAAACCTATTTAAATGGATTGGTGACAGTTTTTCTCATTAAATCCGATTTTATAAAATTTAAAAATATTTGTATATATTTTAATAACCACTTTAATGATACGAATTATCTATTGATCTACTATCCGATACTTACACCAATTTAGGTGAGATTTTAAAAATGTTTGAACTATTTCAACTATGTTCAATTTTGTTTTTTAATTTATGTTGGCTTACAGCTAATCCGTTTAGACGTTTAAACGTTTAATGATAAAAAAGGACGGACATAATTCGCACGTGGGCGCAGCCACTAATGTATGTGGGAAGTTGGGAAAGTAGGATACAGACAGGGATTTAATGTATATCTTTATTCAACGAAAAACCATTGTTAACGAAAAAACGATTCTGCAAATACAACAATGTGCATTTTCATGACAACGATGATTGTTTAAAAAAAGTTAAAATAATAAAAACTTAATAATAACACAAAATAAATAAAATCAGTTGTCAATGACAACCTTATTTTTCATCTTTCAATATTTTCTAGAAAACCAGGTTTTCCTTATTATCTCAAATATTAATGAGAATTTCAAAAAATTACCTCTTCAAAGTACTATCCAGAGAACATTCATTTCAGAAAAAGTGCTACACTTAATAATCGGAATATGCTTTTTGGTAGAAGAAATGTTCACTTAAAAATATTAAAAAAATAAACATCAATGTAAAACCAATACATTCTTTGTTACACTCAGAATCTAAAAATATTTTCTCTCTGATGTAACCGAAGTAATTGGCAATGTATAGTGATCCAAGTACCGACCCTCCGGGTGTTGATAAGAGACACGACCATACCCGACTATTGATAATAAACCCGACCTTCCATATTTATTACGATAATAATAATACCCGTGTTTATGACATGTGTCATCACAGTTAGATAAAAATAATAAACTTATCCACATAATATACAGTCATATAATAAGTTATTAACGGGCAATGGTAGTAAATGAAATTGTTAACTTATGAATATAGACTAAAGTGTATTTATATAAATAACCGTCCTTGCTTACTGGTTTATTATAGTCGAAACTTGAAATTCAATAATTATATAGATAATAATACGAACATAATTAAACGGTGGGGGGAGGAGAGTCAGTCCGTTAGTCCCCTGCGTATACCACTGTCCATATCCATACCCTTGTACCTTCGAGTATGGTCTTTTTTACGGATGAACATGACAATATATTACTGAAAAGTCAGAGAAAACTGTTTGAATTACGTTTTACGGATTTCGATTTTTAAAACCTATTATGATTCTTCATGTGTAAATTATTTTTTAAATTTTAATTCTCTTAATCTTAAATAAAACTAGTAAAAGGCACTTCAAAGCATGCGCGAGATAGATTTTTGAAAACATTTCAATACGACAACTGAGCGCAGTAATTTTAGTGTACACGACCGATCACATTCACGATAATCAAATATTTTCAGATTTACAATAAAACAATTCTATAACCAAACGTAACCAGAATAAAGAACTTATAGAATCATTCACCGTTTTTAAAATTGAAATCTGTCAAATACAATTCCTACAGTTTTGTCTGGCTGTTAAGACTAAACGGACTAAAATATACTTCTCGACTGACGATTGTTAAATGAGCCCGGGGAACGACAAGCGAATACGAATTACGAGTACTCTCATATCATTACAGTTAAGTATCGGAACTATATTAATTTATTAGCTATCGTAATTTAATAATGACAATAGGTGTTAAAAAATAAAAAAAAATTACGCCCATAAACAAACAATATTAATAACATTAAATTTATAATTATTATACTTAAATACTCATACAATATATATGATGCATGTGTTTATGTGATACGTGCATTAAGAAATAGTAGTGAGTTCAATACAATTATCGTGTATCATAGTTGATTACCTCGAGTCTGCTGGCCCATTTGAAACGTTATTTATAACGATCTCCGCTCAAGTCGATCATCATTAATGAATGTTGTCGGATGGTGTACACTTCGAAATCGTTAAAAAAATACGATCGAACTGAAATACTACTTATACAACCCATACGAATACGAGTACTGCAATTATTAATAAAAAATTAAATATCGTTTTGTATTTATTTGTTTACAATTTGACTTATACGAACAGTAAAATATGTACTGATAATAGTGGAAAAACTCGCTTTGAAGAATAAGACACGAACGATGATGGTATAACTCGTGTCGTCGGGAATATCTGTAAGTGATTTTTCTTCGGAATTACATTACAGAGCCGAATACTGCATCTCAAACAAACTGTTCGACATCAGTGACGAGTTGCTTTAAGGTAAGTGTATGATTTTGTAAAATAATAAATTTAAAATAAATAATCAACCTTATTTACCTAGGTACTCAACCAAAAATTCTGGGAAATAGTTCTTTACGTAGTATTTTAAATTTAATACAAATTAAGACGCACGAGTACATGTATATTAAGTCTGCTGGTTAATATAAATATTCTGTTTTCGTTTAAATTCATTTTTATTGAAATAAGAAAATCTGTTTAAGGAAAAAGGCACCTATATTATAAGTAGGTAGGTCCAACAGCCTGTTTAAAAATGCTTATTATATTGCCCCCCAGATTTGTATTTCATTGTATTACATAAATAATGATAGACAAGAAATTAATGTAGGTATACTTTTTTCAAATAATAATTTCTAAAAAAAAAATTCAAAAAAAAGCTGTTACTACAGACAGATGTACCGCTGTTCTAAGTTGAAAATTGGAAATGTGGGATACATAAACTTATTTAATTTATATCCATAAGGAACTAAAATCAATTCGGAACGAAGTTCAATTATACATATTTTAAAAGGCAATATTTACGATTTTCGTCAAAATTTAATAGTTAAACTCTTATAAAATACTGCATTACACTCAACTTTGTTTTTAACTATTGTGTTAATGAATTATAACAAAAAAACAAAATTTCTAATAATATAATCATTATTTTCGTAAATTTTTTTTTCTTTCTACATCTTTTTCCAGTTTTCCAAATTATTACGAAAACTACAAGGAGAATCAAATACCCATTTAATGAACAATTAACGAGGTTGTTGACTATTTCTAATAGAAAACATAGTTTGCAAAAATTAAAAACAATGAAATCGGTAATGTCAAGGTGCGTCGTAAATATTTGCCGTTCTAACTATAATTGATACCGTGAAAAAGTAAATCAAAAAGGCACAAAATGTGGTACCTTGTGATTTTTCGATTAAATTATTTTTCTGGTAGAACACGTCGTCCACGGTCTTATAAAATATTGAAATCGTAAAATTCTACGTTTCCTTACGTTTTTCCCCTATTTAATGATTTTATTTGAACATTTCGTCTTGAAAATTGAAAAATGACTTCTTTAAAGGAACCATCGAGACAATTTGAACTTTTAGAAAAGTTGCTTCACGTAAAAATCGGTGCAAGTTTACTAGGAAAAATGTGTCCACAGACTAGGAGAAAAATAAATAAACATCTTAGTAAAACCAATAACTCACTACGCTGGGAATCTAAAACTAATAGGCCCCTCCTCGTCTAAAAAAAGAAAAACCACATATCATAGTAAAACCAACAGATTCCTCCCTACGCTCCAAATCTAAAACAAGACTTTGAATATTTTAATGGAATACCACACGAACCTTTAAAATTAAGACAGATTTAATATCTTAAACGTAGATAAATTAATTTGATACATTTTTGTGTTTAAAAAACAAAGATAAAAATATTTTTCTATCAGAAATATACACGATTGAAAATATATTTTTAATTAACTTGTACTGTATTTGTATGACGATATTTTTAGCAGTAAACAATTCTATTCTAAAATAACGAAAGGGATAAATTTAGTGCGTTATGGTATGTATTCATTATACCGCTAAAGTCTGAAAGGGGTTTACAAAACAAACAAAAAAATATATATATTTTCACACATTAATTTTGCACGAACAAATTGGTCATTCTCTGGATGCATATTACAGTAATATATTTATTTTTTTTTTATATATATACACGGACGCCAGTATATAGAAACTATTTGTCAAACCCCACACCAAAGGTCTGGCCACCCTTACAGAATGCACCCCCTTAAATCATCATTGGCCTCTATTAACTTTAGAATCCTACCCCGACAAATTAACTATTCGTTTTTCAGTATTATATTCGAATATGAACGCAATAACTCCGGGAATGGTTTTAACCTCGTTGCCGTTAATTAGGAGCGTTAACTCTTTTGACCGCACTCAAATCGTCGTCGAGCTAATAAACCAATAATTCCCAAATTAAATTACAATAATCTTAACTAATTTATGTTTCAGCGATTTTATTTGAAACAAAATAAATAGGTGATTCATTCATACGAAATATTTATCATTACATATAATGTATAGTATTGCCGTTGTCCATTAGAAAACTTAACCTAATCTAACATTAAACCTACTAATAATTTGATCTGGCCGAGCACGTGTCCAATTAAAACTCGAATCTCTACTTAAATAGGCTATACAGTAGAAATAGACCGGAACACATCAGTAGCGGACGATTTATTTCCAGTGAAATTACAAACTTCATTTCGAGAAACACAAACTTATTACTTAGGTACTACCGCGTTGTTATCCGTCTATCTACGTAAACGATTAATGGACAATTTGTACGATTTAAACATAAAAAGATCACGCTGTCCGATATTAAACATAATATTACATTTATTTAATTAGCACTTGTCCATTTATTTTTAGATATTTTAAATAATTATGTAAGATTACTTTTGAAATGCGCCGAATGCCGTGAATGGACAAAGTATAATTTAACAATCAATATTAAAATTCCGCGGACCAACCTATCTACCTAGTAAATTGTATGAAATATGCGCTTTTCTATGTAAAAAAATATAAATAATAGGCCATTTTAGATTCTGAACATAGCGAAGGATCTATTGGTTTTACTTTAATGTGTATATATTTATTTTTTTTTATCTGTAAACGACTTTTCCATGAGAAATCGTGTTCCAATCAAATGATGGGAGATGTTATTTATTGCACTTTGGATCAAGTTGGTGCATTAAACTGGTCATTATTTGATTTTCTAAGGGGTTTTCATAATAATTGGGAAAAACTGGAAACAAAATAACAAAAAAAAAAACGGAATAATGTTTATGGCGCACTGTGAAGTTACCGATTACACATTTTTAAATTTGTTCGGTTTATATTTTTTACCAAATATCTTGTCTTAATTGAAAAAAAATGCCGAAACTTATTTTTTGTTTCATTTTGGATCTAGTAGTTTTTTTTTTTTTGTTAATTGCCAGACTTAATTCATCACTTATAAATTTGTTGAGATTTTAGGTAAATTTTAAATTTTAACTGAAAACCTCAATTTGAATGTAAAAATACACAACAGTATACTAATTCGTCATTTTAAAATATTTCAATTATAATTTTTCGCATGCAATACTCTTTTTATCGAACAAAAATGCTACAATAGGCAATGCAAAATATTTACCTATACCTACAAACAAATGGATATTATATAAAGTGATAAATATTTTTGTATCAAATCTGTAAAATTATTTCTTCTCCGATTAAAATGCATTTTAATATATTCTAGACTGCGCGAAGATCATATGATTTTGCATAGGACGAAGCAACATGTTTACTATATTTTAACAATTTGTATTATTTACATTATTTTTTATTTTCATGCATATAAATATAAATATATATATATAGGTAAAACAATAAATATTAAAGGGGAAAAGGTTATGGAGAAGATAAATTCCCACTGATCTCGCCCCTTCTGAAGAATCGATTCGGTGTTAAATTGTCCAGATGATTTTTTTTTACAATGTGTTTTTTCTGCTCAGGTCAAAATTTAATGGCTGGCATAATATTGTGTTTACACTAATTAATCTAGATTTATAAGTTTTAAAATATAATAAATATATATATGCATGTGTATGTGTTCGTGTGTTTGTGTAGCCGTTAGAGGCCGTCTTGTTCCCAAATATATTTTTAACCGGCAAAATAACATTCTAAATGCTACAAATTATTCCATAAAAAAAAAAAAAACGAACAATGGTCGCGTATGTAAAAATAGAAATTTGAATTTTCTCAGTCCACCTTTGGGACAGCTAATACATATGCGTATAATATAACGTTGTCGTTGAAAAATTAATGTTCTATCAGTATAATATTACAATATTATTAATGTCGATTTTGTTGATTTAAATTGTGTCGGTGATTTCATTATGATGTTATTATCAATTCGAAACGACAATGCGGTTACAAGGCACGTGGTGTTTGAATAGTGTTCCCCTATACTCTCCCCCTGTCTAAAATAAAAAGTGGAATATTTCGTTAACGGGTTGATGGAAATCAAAATTTACCAAAATTTATTTGAACAAATACTCCGTCTATAAATAGAATTACAAAAGTAAACCCCGAAAATGGCGTCTTCAAATTTGATTAAATAATTCTATATTACAATATTAAATATTAAAATAGAAAAGTGTTGATTATAAATTATTCTCCTCTATTTTTCGTATTAATAGGATAAAATTGCCGTAACATAAAATTCTGAACACTGTGTATACTGAGCGATCAATCCTCAATAAAAGTGAAATTTATTATGAGCTTTTTTCGGAAATTTTTATTTTTGAACAATTTATAAAATAAGTAGTGCTAAAATGTTATATTACCAATATTTTTTGCCACCCTCATTTATGAGAGTGAAATAATTATACAACCCATTTTCGATTTAAAAATTGCTATAATACCTATATTAAAAATTTTACAAAAAAATGATATTTTAATATTTGAATATATATTGATGTTTGAATTTCAATTTCTATCGATCCGTTTACGAGAAATACAACTTTATAACTTGGGTAGGGGTAGTTAGTAGAACATAATTTGTGTGGCAACCCAGCTCAAGGCGTTTGAACAAATTAATTTCGAAAAAATTGATTACACTCTTAGCGAGTTCAACAATCTCTAATCAGAATCATTGTTTAAAACGATTTATATTTGCTTCTGACGTAAAATCTTAATTACGCTGTATCCTATAAATTTCCAATGTTTCAAATATAACAGTCGCGTCACGGTAAAATATATGTGAAGTTTTGTATTAAATTTAAAAACACTCAGTGTGCAATACCTCACTGTACAGTATACGGTCGAGATAGTAGTTTTGAATCATATTCTGATACATGTGGGAGGAAGAGGGGGTCACCTGCCCCCCGTGGGCCGTATAGTTATATGTGTGTATTGTTATTTATCATTAATCTTTTTACAATTATTTTAAATTTTTGTTTTTCAAAAAGTACCTTATTAATTATTAATACGATAAAATGGTAAACTCATAGACATTAAAATATTTTTATTATCTATGGTCGTAGCGGGTCGAGGATTCTGGTGCTTGTTTTTGCGGCTCGACCGTTGTTTCTTATAATTGATTTCTAGTTACAATATAAAAGTTCCGCGATCTCTTATACGAGTTTGCGCTGTTGCATATTTACCAGGAAATAAGTATACCAGTGGATGACAGTTGATGTTACCGTTGAAAGATTCTCTTCTATGAAAAGCCGGAGGTTAGACTTGATATTACACGTTTATAACACGCATTAAAATATATTATTTATTTAAATGAGTATGTCGTATTTATACATTGAAATTCTAGATTTTACAAATACAAAAGAGCCCAATTCCCGCATCTATAAATACAATTGTTGTAGATGTGACGTTACTTTTTTAATGAATTTTTTATTTTAAGAGTGGATGAACATATATTTCTCCTCCCCCCCATCTGTAAGGAAGGCCTAAGTATCCCACTGATTACATTAAAATGCGATACGCATATTGATATTTAGTTGTATAGTGAAAGAAAAATCTTAACAATACCTAACAGCGAAATATATATTGTAAAAACACGTATTTTTTTAAAATTATGGTCTCACGCGAATTTAGTCGTGTGGGAAGTATTTAGTAGTTTATGAATAACAATTATTTCGTTTTTGAAAAAAAAAAAAAAAAAGGGTTATTCAGGGTGATCGATCCGTACTCCGGGCGGTCAATCTATACACTCATTATCTCGAAAAGTAACAACATTTTTTATTTTTAAGACAATTCAAGAAATAAGCAACCTAAAATTTTATATTACCGTTATTTTCAACCAACCTTATTTTTTGGGGCAACTAAAAATTCATCTATTTAACCAACTATTAATATAGGGTAATAGTTTTATCCCCGAACATAAACGAAAAATAACGGTATTGTATAGAGCCGCTTGTTTCTGGAATTGTACAAAAAACAATAGTTAATACTTTCCAAGATAACGGATGTCTTATCGAGAATTGATCACCCTGTATTGTATTTTATTTTAATATTGTGGCTTGATGATAGAATACTGTTATAATAACAGACAATATCGGTGTAAATTAATACTATTATATTATTATTATATATTTATGGTATTTTCGGTTAAAAAAAAAAATATGGTAATATATTGTTTTCGGACACGCTTGCAGATATTGTTCATAGCGTTTTTTTTTTTTTTGGGGTAGTGGAGGCTCCCTCCCTCATCACACCAACTACTCTACCGCCTCGACAGAGTAGATGATTCATAAAATATTTATAAGTTTTTGTTTTGAACGTTAAACAATTGCGCTTGTGTTGTCGGGCTGTTAAAAAATAGATTTTCAGTTTGATCGATGGATAATAATTCTTCCCGAGTCAATATATCGCGGCTGAAACAATACAATAAATAATAGTTTTGTAATATTTTTGTGTATCATTAAAACTGTATAATCACAATCGTGTATTCGATACATAAATAATGTATGTACCGATATGCTGTGGAATATTCCATTTGGACACTTTTCGTTCATTATTACGATTAGTATTATGATTATGTTATTATATTTCTGGATTATAATTTTAATTTAATATTTGTTTCAGTCACTTGTTTTCTTTTCAATAATTTTCATTAGATACCTATCAGAATAATTATTGATCGAAATTCAACCACACCGCTCAACCAAACAATTTCATAAAATCAATATTTTGTTACATATGAAAACAATAATACTATTTTGAATTCAAAATGTTGTCAAGTAAAAGTAATGCTTTCAGTTTGCACGTACATATTTCCTATGCGACTGTACCTAAATAATTTTTAACCCTCGTTATGTTGAAATACACAATTTTTAAATAATTATTATTTAAAATATCGGAAATACGATGGACATCCACAAAGTGTTTTGATTTGAGTCTATGTGAAAATACTACTGATAGACAGCGTTTGACTTTTGCCGCTGAAGGTAAATATTATGTATAATATTTATATACATACGGCCGCTTCAATTTAAGAAGACGGGATAGCCGCAATTAGATTACAGACGCACGACGTAACCGAATTTGCGTTCATCGGGGACAATTTTGTGCTGCAGCGGCGTCATTCGGACCGCACAAGGTATAAATTTACGTATTTGGCCAAGTGCGATAAATTGTTTGACCTGGATTTTGATTGCGCATTACCGGTCTACATATTTTATTTTTAAATTAATATTTTGTTTTTCCTTTGAATGAAAAACAAAAACGTAATTAGGACATTATGTAGATATTGTTCATGATTTTCTATAGTCGTGATGATTCGTGAATGAAATTGCATGAGTTAATTATTTAATGTTTTATTAGCTAATAGTAGATTTGTTTGAAACTATGTGGATTATTTTATTTTTATTGTGTTGAAAATTCTCGATAGCTAGGTTTTGTGACCTGCATTATCATGTGCGTATTAAAAAAAAAAAAAAAGCCACTGTCGTGTTATTCTAATATTAGAGTTTTTATCATCAAACATTTAGATAACAACATTATTTATTCAATTCCATCGGGTTTTTCAATATTTTAATTTTCAAGCGAGATATGAATATGTAAAATATCACAATTTAAAAATATCTCGCTGTTTGTGTCCCCACTCAACGAAAATGTGCTTGGTCGTACGTTTGTAAAGACGGAGATGACAGCACATGCGGGTATCACGTCATTTTAATACTTCTACTTTAATTTAAATTTTTTAAAACCAGGTGTACCATTTCTGTTTCTTAAAAGTAAGTAAAATATTTTGTGAGTTTGATTTTCTCTCTATCGCCTGGCATGAAGCCAACATATCAATCAACAACTAAGTAAATTATGAATAAAAATTACAAGGAAGTATGAACACAACTTTCCTCCAAAAAAACAAGGCCCTTGTTGAAACCTCAAAATCGCCTTTAAATTTGTATGATTTGTTTTGTTTCAGAAAATATTTTATAAGGAAACCTAAATATTTTTCTCAGTGATAAAACCGAACTGATTTATACTATACTTAAAAAAAAAATAAAACCTATCGCACAATAATTCTATACAAATCATTATTTTGTGTATGGAATGCAAGATAAATACGTTAGATACCCCCCGTAAAAATTGTACATTTAAAAAATTGTCCGTGACGACAACTGTCGTACCTAGTGGTACTATTTTTATAGTTTGTACTTACTAAGTACCTACTCAAAAATTATCTGTGTACATATTTATTATAAAATAATCGGACATAGTTCGCACGATTGGTGGGCCACTGATGTAGGAGAAAAGTTGGGAAGGTAGAATATAGAAGGGAATTTAATTTACTTATATCTGTATGCAACAATTAATCATTTATTTATTTTATTTATATATTTATTTAGCCAAATTAATTAATTAATTAAAACAGTGAATTACATTATTAATATTAGCTGATACATATATCAACTGAGCTCGTATCTGGTATACGAAGTTCGTGAATATTATTCAATGTATAATTATTATTGATATAGTAGATATTTAAATAATTTTAAAATGCAACTTAATTAAATTAAAAGTAACATAGTAGATGTTGTTTTTTTATTATTATTATTTTGTAATCATTGCTAACGGAAAACGATTTTAAGCGAAGTTAGATTAATGATCATATATGTTTTAAAAGGCCGTAATATTTCCTGTTTTTGTCAAACTCTGATGTTAAAATTCTTATAAAAAAAAATACCACATTAAACTCAATTTTTTCTTGTTGACCACTAAATACAACTTATAATGAATTTGCTGTTAAGTTTTCAAGCATTTCTGTTAGGTCTAATGATTTTATCCACCGAGTACCTACCAAATAAAAATTATGTAAAACACTCCCAAAATTAAAATGTCTATGAATAGCTCAAAAATGGCTCAAATGATTTTAAAATTTGAATAAAAATTAAATACAAGTTTTCTGCTCAAATTTCAAGTTTCCACAAACATTTTTAACTCAATAACAGCAAAACACTAAATTGGAAATAATAAAAACATTATTTCTGTAAATTAGTCCGTTTTTCTCGGTTTTCCCCAATTATTATGAAAACCACTTGGAAATTCAAAAATTGATCTGTTTACAGTACCAACTAGATACAATTTACTTTCAGAAAAAGTACTGCACTTGATACATTGAAGCTAAATTCTTGGTAGTAATTTTGACAAAGAATAAAAAAAAAAATAAACATCATTCTAAAACCAATACATTACTCGCTTCGCTCAAAGTCTAAAATAACTACATTTTATAAAATTGTATAATTGTGAAATAATGTATTTGTATTCTTACAATTATGCAAAGTTGTATAATTATTGTATACATTGCACATGCTAAGTCGTTATAATGCGGACGGAAGTAACATTTGTTTTACAAAAAAATAATACTTTTTTATAGTATTATGTAAATTGCATTTATTAAATTATTAATTCAAGTACAAATATCACATTGACATTCAAATATGCCCCCGCTTCATAACTAACTGTAACAAATATAATAGGTAGACAGTATTATATATCGATCAGTTTAAAATATTGTCTATTATAATACAATGTTTATAGTAAATATAATTTTGAATTTTTAACAACGGTGTTTTTATGTACCCATTTTGGAAGTAATTTAAACATGTTGAATTATCTGTGTTATAATTTCTATTCTTACAGTGTTTTACACCGGAAATATTTTAATTGATAAGCCCTTATGGCCATTCGCGTGTTAATTGAAACTAACGACAAACAACAAAAAAGCAAAGTACGTAATCTCATTGGAGATGTTAACATATCAGTAAATATATAAGTAAATATATTTACAAATACTAAAAGGGGGTTATTATATCTGTAAACCTTAGAAAAAGTTAGATTATTTAAAAAAAAAAATAATAATAATATTGTGAAACTTGAAAAATAAATGGTAAAAAAATCAAACTTGTCGTATAACTGTTTATATTATTTTAAAATACGTACTAAACCGGATTGCTTTATTTGTAATATTGTAGAAAGCCTTGACTTAAGACGTGACTTAATAATTTGCACTACCTGTTTAAGATTTAACAGTATAATTGTTTTTTTTTTTTAATTTTATCTATAAACTAAGTTGCATACAACTTTGTTAAGTATAATACATTTTGATATTCGCATTTCGTCTGTTTAATATAGTGTCTAGTGGTTTATGAGTTATAACTTATAATGGTTTAAAGTTTTGACCGTCAAGAAACTGAGAACGAGGAATATAAATTACGCAAACTTTAAATAATAATTAATTCAAAATCATTGTATCATATATTTTGGATTTAATCAAAGATTGGTTCTTTTTCTATTTCTTCTTTTTTCAGTTTTTAAAGGCTGCCATTGAGGCACATTAGTGTAACGCATCTGCCTCAATCTATCCGTGGGCGCCTGCAGGAAATTTATCAGGGATGGCCATAATAAACTAAAAAACAAAAAAATACTTAAAATAAAATTACGATACTAAATTAATTATTTAAATTATACTTATAATTTTAAAAACCAGGGGGAACCGATGCCCCGTCTTGCCTTGCCTCTCTCCCTCTGAATGCCTATGCATCAATCCCTATCCTGAGCTAACGCTCCTCCATATTTCTGACTTCGTCATCCCACCTTTATTTTAGCCTATTCAGTAGTCATTTGCCATTTGGACATTGTTCTCTCATTTCAGAACCTATTTCATTATAGCATCAGATCTCCATACGTGACCAGCCCGTGTACTTCTTATTCATTTTATATCATCTTACTAGATGTAGTAAGTAAATATTTTTCTTGTATAACTGTCGTAATTTCGCACTAATATTCAAAAATTATTATCTGTAAAAAAAAAATCACCCTGTATAACATACATAAACCGACCGCTATATTAGGAATAACGAAATATACCTATACCTATAACTACTAATAAAAAAAAAATGCCATTCAAGGGCAATTAAATTATTTTAGAATTCATTTTTTTTAAATTAAGTACCGATAGTCGACAGTATAAAATATGCATATATCCCATGTACAAAATATTACAATTTCCAATAGGTGCCTATTATACCTGCATATATTATACACATAAATATATTTGTGAATACAAGCATGCCTATGTTTCATTAAGAACTTTATATGACTACTTACTAACAATCATTCATCATTTGATAGCTTTTTCACATATAAAATGATTCTTTAATGTCTGATATTCAATAGTTGGTCTAGAAATGCTAATAGATATCCTGTTATCACTAAAATATTGACTCAATACCAATTTCCAATTTTGTTATTATTCGAATATTTGCATTTAAATACGTTTTAACAGATGCATTTTGAATACCTTAAATATACTTTTTTATCGTATTTGTAGTCAAGAATATTTATTTATTTGAGTAATTAACGACTGACAGCAATATACGTAATAAGGTAGAAAACAGAACAAGAATTTCCAGAAAAATGTACAGATAGAACTAAGGGAAATACAAAATATAGTATTAAAATTATACAGATTCATAAATTGACAATTGATAATAGATAAGCTTTAAAATTAAACTAGGGCAGTATCTATATAAGAGGTGTTGGCATTACGCAACATTCTGTAAAGATAGTGATTGTGTCCAAAGAACGTAGAATTAGTGGGAATGTGAAATATTTTTTGTGGTTACTATAACCACAAGATAAGATACAATGGTTAGGCAGGTCGGATACGAATATAATATTGAGGGTGAATATAGAATACTTTAGTTTATGTTACAATATATTATATTAATACTGTATATTATTAAATTTTCATTGTTTTTAAAATAATATTTCATAATGGATCTAAGAGATATTTAATACGATTTTTTTAAAATTGTATCATTATACAATTATATACCTACCGTACTCAAACTCATTATAACATAGACGGAAATTAGTGGTCAGGGGAGACTTACGGGGTATAAGCCTCTTAAAAACATATAAACAGAGAAATTTACCCCATCAAATATACTAAGTGTAAATTGGTCAGTGGTCATTGGTCATCACTATATACTATAAATAGTAAATGTATATTTATATGCAGTCATTTTCAATATATTATTGAGAGCGCGAATAAAAAAGTACGATTTATAAAAAAATATATATACATATACTTACAATATATCTATTGTTTTAAAATAAACCATTTAAAACAAATTAAAAAATGCTGATAATATAATTAATAGACATCCATCCATATAACATAGGTACTGGCAATGTATAGCCGGTAAGGATGTTTAAAATAAATCACACATACATTTTTTCCTGGTGTTTAAAATAATATGTTTTTTTTTGCAAGCGCATAGAGCAACTTTAATATACAATAAACTATAATAAAAAAAAAATCAGGTCCTTTTAAAATTATGGAAAATGTCCGTCCATAGATTATAATTAAGATAATTTAATATGGTAATCTACCTAGCTAAAGTCAACCTAATAAGCTCATTTAAAAATAGATCCTATTAAATATTACGCTAATATGAAACATATGAAATTCTTGAACCGATTTAAATTAAATATCAATAAATAAGTTTAAATGTTTTTAGTTTCCGAGTAGAGCGAAAAGGCTTTTGGTTTTATAAAGATGTTTATTTTTTATTTTGTGGACAACTTTTCTACCAAAGAACATAAACTGACTTTTACGTGTAGTATCTTTTCTGAAAAGAAATCTATGTGAGGAGGTACTCTAAGGACGTCGTTTTTCGATTTCCTCGAGAATTTTCCCAGTAAATGTGAAAAACCGGGAAAAACATGGGAAAACTGGGAAAATCGTAAGAAAAACGGGGAAATCGGTACAAAAACAAATATTATTAAAGATAATTTTAAACAGCCTATTTGATTATTTTACTAAAATATGAAAAAATTATAACGAATAAATGAATAATAATTCGAATATAATTGAAAAGTATTTTTAACAAGACTATTTATTAAGTGTATTCATACAGATTGATACGGGTGTACAAATAATGGAAACGTATCAATTATTATGTGTTAGTGGCATGTTTGAAAAACATTTTAATTTTTGCATGGTAGACACGCATTGTAGCTAAAATATTATTTTGGCTACTCGTAAATTACCTATGGTAACTGTGTATGATGTGTATGATGAGGCTAAATATAAATAATAGACGTGCAAAACTAATTTAAAATAGGTTATTAATATAAATATACTACAATAACCACACGTCATGTAACATTAAACTCTAACCCCCCTCCCACCTTCCAGGAAGGTGGTAAAAAAATATGTCCCTTAATATTATTAATCGGACTTTTTATACATTTTCCCCGGCTCGGAATTTATATCTTCAGAGCTGCTTTTATAGCAATAATACAAAAATATGATATTTTTCGTATTCGTTTAGAAGCCGCGAGAAAAATATTACATTTATAAAATATGAAAAATTATTAAGTTCCCAAAAATATTATACCTACTACATACATTTTTTTAATGTTTTTATTTATTTGTAAACTCATACATCAAATATTATATATTACATATTTGAAAAAAAAAAATGTATAACTTATAATAGGTATGCAATAAACACCGAAAAATCGATAGTTGAATAAGAATAATAATATAACTTACTTTAATACCTATATAATAGGAGTTACAGGCTATAAAACAGTATAATTCCGGTGCGGCGGTGATGGTCTATATTTTTTCGCCGCAGAATAATCGTTATCGTTTTATAGACATTATATATTATGTTAAGCAAAAAAATATGTAGTATAACGTGCCTATAATTATTCGGGAAAAAAATACCAGTTGATTTTTTGGTAATATTATATGATTTTATGCCGAATCTATCGTAGTGGAAATACGGACTATAAGAGTATACCTTACGTTTATTTCGTTCGTATCATACTTTTAGAATGACGTAAATAATTTTTTACCACGCGCCAATATCCCCTGCCTAACATTTTAACAACCGTTTGTAAAAACTAAAATACCTTATAGTTGTTTTAAACGCAAATATTTTAAATATTAATTTTATTTATAGATACGTATGAGTTTTAAATTTTTCGTGTAATGTGCGAATCGTGAATACGACACATTATAAACTATAGTTAATAATAATGTTTAAAAAAATAAAGAATACGGACGTCTGTCAAAATCTTAAACACAATATCTATTTTTTTTAAATTCTGTGTGAAATGTATTGGTTTTACAATGATATTTATTTTATTTATTTATTTATGTGAACACGTCTTCTACCAAAAATCATATTCCGATTATCAAGTGTAGCACTTTTTCTGAAATGAATGTTCTCTGGATAGTACTTTGAAGAGGTAATTTTTTGAAATTCTCATTAATATTTGAGATAATAAGGAAAACCTGGTTTTCTAGTTTAGAAAATATTGAAAGATGAAAAATAAGGTTGTCATTGGCAACTAATTTTATTTATTTTTTGTTAATATTAAGTTTTTATTATTTTAATATTTTTTTAAACAATCATTGTTGTCATGGAAATGCACACTGTTGTAATCATTTTAACATAAAATTACATATACCATATATTGTATTGTTGATAAAGCAACACTATCAACTGAACTCCGCTCAGAATCATTTTTTCGTTAGCAATGGTTTATCGTTGCTTACAGATTACACATTAAATTCCTGTTTGTATCCTACCTTCCCAACTTCCCACCTACAGCAGTGGCTGCACCTATGTGCGAAGTATGTCCGTTCTTTTTACTAATATTTTTATCACCGTTAATAAATTGTTGTTATGGTAATGAAATATGTTTAGTAATTAATATTTTAGTATTATTATTATTGTAATGTCAACTCGTGCATTAAATGAGAATACGAGCGAGCGGAAAATTTGTAACATTCCGCGAAATATACAGGATATGTAAATGGTTGGGCGTAGAGAAAGTTGATCTGATTCAAATGTTTGCGTCCTTATTGAAAAATTGAGATTAAGCATTTTTACCGGCTGTATCGGTTAACCAGCTGTATTGGTTATTGTTCAAATACCGCTTGAACGGTATACCGTATATTCGGAACGTTCACGAAAATATTTAATTCGTTCACGTTAACGTTCATTTTAATTTTAGATTCAGAGCGTAGCAAGGGATCTATCGGTTTTACTATGATATGTACCTATGGTTTTTATTTTGTAACTGTAAAAAACTTTTCTCCTAGAAAACATTGTATATTACCATGTTTAACGATTTAAACCTACTACCTCCATGGAATAATACATTTTGATGTAACGAGTTATGCCGTTATCAGTGTTTTCACTTATACAATTATGCTTTCATTCAATAGTATAAAATAAAATATCAACGAACGAGGTTTTCCGGTATGTGTCGTTATTACGATTTTCCGGTACTTACCAATATTACAGTATACCGTTCCGTTTTTTTTCGGCAATTCAAGAAACAAGTAGCTCTTAAATTCTGCATTTCTATTATTTTTCGTCACCCTTGTTTTTTAGTGGTATTCGTTTCACGCCCAAAATAAAGGTGAAAATTAATGATGATAATGAGATACATTTTAGAGTTGCGTGCTTTGTAAATTTTCAAAACTATTTTTTTTTTTTTTAAATCAATACTTTTCAAAATAACGAGTGTTTCACGTTAATTCAATCACTCTGCAAACTTCTCTTGTAGATTTCGTGGATTTGGTGAGTCGCGTATGATCGGTATGTTTTCTTGTTTGAAAAAACAGACGATCGTTATAAAAAAAATGTATATAATATAAGTCGTTTGAGAATTCTATACAATTTATGTGCAATTTACAAGTGTCGTATAAATGCGGTAGGTACCAGTTTCGTGTACCGAACCTTAAGAAAAACAAAAAACTAGTTTTATTTCAAGAATACCTACGTCTTCGCGAGCAAAAAATCACACAGGTATGACGATAACTTATAATATTATTAATGTAAATTATGAAACCGCTTATTAATAATTCGCATTTATTAAAGAAATAAAAAACAAAGTCAAGATTCAAGATTTATTTGTTAGCTACATGCAAAGCGATCAATAATTGTCTCTGCTGAAACAACAAGTTCTCGGGGAATATGCAGTAACGCTAAATCACATAGTCGATCCTTGAAAAACCTTTATTCCAAGCCAAATTTTGGTGCTAAAGCATTAAAATATTAAAGCAAATGAGCAAAATAATTAACATAGATGTATCTATAAATAATATGTAAATTAAGATGAAAATATTGAAAAATAAGTACAATGGAATCTGTAGGATATTCATATCGATCCACCAAAAAAATAATCATCGAAATCGTACCACTTTTCGAGACTTGAGAGTTTATCCAGTAAAGCGTGTTTTTCGGAAATAAACGCTCTGTTATCAGGCCCTTAAGACACATTTGTGTAGCTCAGATATTTATTATAGATACCTAACAAAATATTAATGTTATTATTTTACATTTGATCCACGTTGGTTCTCCCCGGTGAAAAACTAAAGTTTTCCTGACGCAAAAGGCTTAAAATTGTCAACTATTAATTGAAGCTCTGAAATTGAAATCGTTGGGTACGTTTGAATGTATTGGCTTTGCTATGATATGTGTATTTTTTTTTTAAACGGGTATTTTTTTTTTTTTGTTTAATTATATCACGCTTTAATGTCCGTTATAATAAGAGGTTTCAATAAAATATAGATACATAATATTATTTCGAATCAACCGACAAAATAATAATAAAAAATATCACATGGCATAATTAATAATTTATCTATAATATGTCCGTGTACATTTCCAAGTGACCTAACTACAGTGTATTTTTAATGTATTAAACAATACGTTTGGTCGAATTAAAAATAATTAAATTATAAATTCGTAATTATTTCGATCGACTAATGAAGATAGTGCATTCATGCAATGGCCACGTGAATTCACATAGATACACACGGTTGCACACCCTCGTTGCACTAAACGTTACCTATTACATCATCATTTTTTAGTGAATTTTTAGGACAGCATTAAAATAATAACATTACGGTGTAATTAACTAAAACACGCCATTTTCATATTATTCAGCGTAATATTTTATAATATATTTGGTTTGATAAAAAAAACGGGATACGAACTACGTACCTATATTATACAAGTTATTTTTGCAGTACTAACAGATTAAAATTTGTCTTTGGTACGTTGAACTAGATATATGTGTTATAACACCTAACCTATAGGTATCAAAAAGTCTAAGGTAAAATATTTTTAAAAAGTATTCAGACTGAATATTCGAATATTTGTCAACAATTGTATTTTTAAAACATTCCGAATACTTTGCGGAAAGCGTTCGGCATATTTTACGAATACGTGTAAAAAAAAATATAATGTAAAGTTCGGATGATTTAAGGGAACAATATAGATATTATAGTGATAATGATACATGATTATACATTATATTATATATTATTAACTATTGCAAATTTCGAAAAATGTTTTAAACCCGGTGAAAAATTCCGAATTGTTTAAAATAATGTGTAAACAAATCGGAACATTTTTAGTACAACCGGAAAAATGTTTTCCGAGAAAATAAAGTATACATCTAAGTAAGCGTTAAAAACTCTAAAACGAGACTGAGAAAAGTAATTTTTTTCGCTTTAAGGAATAATATATTTTTAAAAAATATTCTGATTACAATATTGAATAATTAATACCCGGAATACTATCCACGTATGACGTCAACATGAATGCATATCATTGTGTACAATATTATTATGCCGTATTTATGAATAACCTATACATTAAATTATTATGCGTTCACTATAGCTGTGCTACATAATATTTCATTAAGTATTATGACATAGCACCTATATGTAGGTTATAAGTAATCAAGTTGAATAATGTAGTAACTTGTCGAGTAACAATAATTACACAATAAATACATTTCAATTAGCATTATTAGTGACGTTAACACTATAATAGATATTTACTGCTGTCGGTATGGTACCTGTAAGACGATTTTGAACATTCCGGTTTCGTGATATTATTACAACAACGGTGTCCTTACTTACTCAGTGCTTTAAATGTTGAATATGTTTTTACATTAATTTGTGCGCTTTCGTTTTTTTTTTTTTTTTTTTAATTTTATTTTTCTCTTTTTTTCTGTTTGTTAACAAATTTTCGACCAAAGCACTCGCTCCGATTACCTCTGAACATTATAGTCAATGTTGGTTTTTAATGAAAATTATTTTCAAGTCACGACGCATTTTTTTTTTTTATTTGTATCGCCTTGTAATTTTACAAATAACTGAAGAAACCAGAAGAAACGTCGGAAAAACAGTAATATTATTTAGCTTTTATTTGGTTAAAATTTTTTTTGGTCGAACACAAATGCTTGACAGTTTGACGCTTTATATACTTTTTATGTAATCGTTTTTTTTTTTTTTTTATAAGCGTTTTGAGTTCAAGTTCTAACGAAAATCGTAAAAATTACGGCATTCCAAAACGCGTTTAACTGTACTTCACTTAGAATCGTATTTTGTTAGCAATTATTTGTCGTTGCATTTAGTATCACAACTTAAATGTCCTATAAATCTTTCTGAGTTTCAACTTACAAGCGCCGAAACCAAGGTCTTCTTTAATAATACGGGATATGGATATGGCGGTTCTTGGTGGGATTTTCATTTTTCGGGCCATGATTTTTGTGCTTGCAGGATGGATTACTACGGATTCTCTGCTCGACAGCTTTAGTTCGTGTTTCGCGTGGTCGTCCATTTCTTGGTCTGTCGTCTACAGTATTCATTTTGTTGAACCGTTTAGTGGTCCGATGAACACATTTCTGAGTTATTTTCAGCGATTTTAATAATTTGAAAATCTCTAACGGGGGTTTATTCCTCTTAAATAACGCTATCACTGCAATACGATTCTCATTAATATCCCATTCCGTATTTACTGTGTAACGTGAAAATCCGTATTAATCAGACATAACTAGTAGATATGACCATTAGGTAAAATTATATTTGAAAACAAAGTCATTAGCGTTTAGCATTAGCGATTTTAGAAAAATGTATAAATGGGGACAGCACTTATGGCGCGACTTGGTATTTATCAATTAACCACTAATTACGTTAGCTGAGATCACAGTAATATTTTTACGCAAACGAATAACACATTTGCCTTAGTATGTTATGCAGCGTTTCAAATCTATAGGTATTATATTTCAGGAGTGGATGGGCTAGTGTGGTCATAACAGTTATTAACGACGGACCGGCCGTCCGCGGTCGTCACATTAGACTATCGTAAAACTTTCTCGGTTGAAAAATCAGCGGTCGGACGAAATTTTTCTAATATTCGTTTATCGGTCAAATTTCGCATTTTATTTCAATTATCGCAATCACCGACGGATTCCGTAAAACTCTCTGCCCCGGCCAATCCGTCACTAGAGGCTTAGTCAGCGGTTAATGTACGCGCGTGGTCGTGTGGAAGGCGTCGACCGGAGACAACGCGCCTAAGACCGCCTGAGAATACAGTATAGTATTTCGTCGCGAATCTTACTTTGCTTACTCTTAGTTAGTTTTTTTTATAATTTACGCGTTATTATTGTGTATACGAGCGTGTTTACTGCATAATACTACATTAAAATACTATAATTGTATACAGTACTTCGTGCCCTAAGATGGGAGAAGAATAACACCGCGAGAACGGGCGAATATTGTTCAGTAAGATGTTTTCGATACAATCAAATATTAACGATTAAAATATAATAATATACTAATACAAATGATAACGGCCGCGTACAAATAACGATAATACCGCGAGTCGTTGACTGAAACCCAAGATTAGCCAGATTACATGAACCTAGGTTTTACTATTTAATGCTAGGATTTACGGTTTGTACACAGTGAATGCTGAAAATCGTAATTTTGTTCGAGCTTTTACTGAACACTTTGTGTATATCCTATAGGACGTACAATTTGAGTTGGTGTAAAATCTGATAATATATAGATTTAATAATTAATAATTATAATTTTTATTTGTCGCGTAATCAGTTTTTACTAACTCAATTTGGACGTTCACATATACACAAAATGTTTGGTAAAAACTCGAATAAAATGATGATTTTCACTGTGCATCAACTGTATACAAACAGTAAATTCTAACATTAGCTAGTAAAACCTAGCCAGTCGGGCTTTCACGGGAACATAGTACATACGTACGCAATTGTATGATATGCGTCATCGTTTTTCTTTTCTTTTCGTACTTTGTGAGAAATGAGTATTGATCTTACTTGGATGTGTGTTTAATTTTTTTTTTCTGTCCGTTAACGATTTTTTGACAGCGTTTGAAGCAGAAATTTTAACGAAACCCGCCGACGGATTGTAAATTATTTCATGGCGGTTTATAATTTAATTTTAAATCTTTCCCGAAATAATATTTTACCGCACGGTCTCTAAAATAAGTTTACTCTGCAGATTCGTTTTTATCGGTTGTAATGCCATTATATCACCTATTGTCTTTGCATTCGAGATTTAAATTAAATTTCTTACCCATCATACCCTGTGTATTATATCCCGCCTAATCAGTGGACATCACCTGCAATAACAGATCTTTTTGTTTTATTTTGTTCTTAATAATAATATCCGAGTCATTAAACATCGTGTAATCTCTATAAGCCTTTATACCGGCACTCGGACACACTATCCTAAAGTTGAACGATTAAAACTTGTAAGACTTTACTCGAGAGAAAATAACTCGACTGATTTATACTTATATAAGACCATAGTGGGAGGAAAAATCTAAAAAGATAAAATAATGTTTTATTCTTTGTTTACTATTCGTATAATAAGTATGCGTATTGTCAAATAAATCGATAATTTTTGTTATAAATCATTACACGCTTTTTGCTCTTATTAGTGAGTTTTACAAGTATATTAATATAATAATTTGCTATCTAATTTATTAAAACAATAATTCTCGATTCAGTTTATTATAATAGACATTTAAAATTATTTAAATAGTAACATTATGTAATATATAACAAAACAAAAACTGTCACAATTGTTTTATTCTTCTCAAACCAGAGTTATTCTATAGTAACAAACAAAATATTCAATTTTGATAAAACTATTTAAAATCATAACAATTTATATGAAAAAAACCCGCTCGTAAGGAAATTATGAGTTAATATTATTATTTTGGACGACGTATCAAAAAAAATAAAAATCATTTACAAATAGTGTAATGTGTTGTATGTAGGAACGAAGAGTAATAAAGTCACTAATTTTTTTTTCTTACTAATATTTTATATCTGAAAGATTAAATTCCAACAAAAAAAATAAAAAAAATGATAAAAATAAACCTAAAGTAATAATATTTGTTTTTCTAAATAATTAATAAAATAGTTGTTGTCGCATAAAACTCGGATTTATCAGATTAAATGCAGTGGTTTTGTCATATTTAATTTTAATGCATAATTTTAGAGATGATGCATTTTGTAAAAACAAACTTCTTTTTGTTCAGTTATAAGAATAACTGCACCTACGTGCATACAATTCTAATATTTCCAAGACAAATCAAATATTAATATTGTTGAAAATGTATTTTAAATTCAAAACTAAAATACATGCATATAATTAATGTTCGAACAATTATTATTATTTTATATACGCTGTAACGTATAATATAAAATGTATTTAACTGTTTTCTGAAAACCGTAACATTTTTATTATTACAATACTATACAATACTATACTGTACAATACACAGTGATGGTTTTTTTTTCCTTCACTTAATATAGTAGTTTCAGTTATCGTTTGAATAAAGTATTAGGATAAAAATAAAACCTACTTGGCAAACTCAATACAATATTTTTTAATATTGCTATTCCATTAAAATTTATACACATTTTGCTATTTGATCACATAATTTAATGAATTATTTCGTTGTTTTGTAAATTTAGAAGTAGACGTTGCAATAACGTTGATACAACATGGCCAACGTGACACAAGCAAGTTTGAACGATTTCACGGCGAAAACACAAAATTATCTTTTACAAGTATTCAATAATGAATTAGTTTTCGGTAAGTACCTTTATGTAATATTTAATACATTTTTCGAAAAACTTGCTTATTTACAGGAAAAAATCTCGGGCCTCACGTTGAATGGTCCGATTTCAATAAAACATTTTTTTTAAAATGAAAACAATTTCTCAAATTTCTAATATTAGACTTTAAATTTGAAAATTTAACGTCTAAATGCTACAGTTAGAGTTTTCAGTATATTACCAGTTTTCCCTAATTTTAAATTTTTAAATCATTTAACGAACCATAAGAGTTTTTCCTGTAAAGCAGGTTTCGAGCGTAAAAAAGATCATTTTCAGGCACTTTATTAGCATGAAAATTAAAATTGATTAAACAATTTGTTAAGATTAATTAATTATTGTAAACGTTAACAATTTGTAAAAAAACACGGACAAGGCCTTTAAAATCCAAATTAAATATTATTCAATAATAATTTTTGGCGATCAATTTAACAGACGAAGTGGTCGACTCGTGGCCGTTCATGAATACGCCGTGGATGGTGCTGACGATTTTATCTGGTTATCTGTTGTTCGTATTAAAACTCGGCCCGAATATGATGGAAAACCGGAAACCGTTTAACATCAAAAACATAATGCTTTTGTATAACGTGATACAAACGCTTTACAATAGTTGGCTCGTAACGTTGGTGAGTTTCTTCAATATATTACCATATATATATATGACTTAATAACTATTCCATTTCCAAAGAAATATTTAAGAACATGTCAATGCGAGCGTGTTTTTCATTATAAAATCCACGGGTCACAAAATCGTTTTATATCTAAAAATTTTCCCTAAACAGTCCATTTGATGAAAATAATAATTAAAGAAAACGACTTTATTTATAGCCAATAGGGGTCAATGTGTTCATTTCGAAAACTAAAAGAGCCACTTATTATTACAGTGGTTATGTTTTCTGATTTTCCGTAGCGCACACATGTAACTATTTGAATTTTTTTACTAATGGTAGTAAATACAATAATAATTGCCTATAATAGAAACACAGGTGGCACGTGCACAATTTAATTTTTTGTAGTGCACAAAGTGTGTCGTATAGCACTAAAAAAAATAACTACCACTGCTTATTAATCTTGAATAGCGATCTCGAGCACAGATGTACATAGATCTCGTCTCATTCAAGTAAATTAAAAATAAATAAGTATGTTATTTGTATGATGAGTAAAACTTCTGAAATCACTTTACACCACAGAGTCAATAATTATAAATCTTACTGTATATGATAGAATACCTGAATACTGTGATATGAAATCAGCCGTGGCGTGTATCAAGAAGACACAGATCGTTTTGATTAACCGACGATCTTAGATAATTTGAAGTCCGACGAACATATATTATTGGGGCATACTCAAATCAACGTTTACTTATTAAGCACTATAAGTTTAACTTATTTTAGATTGTATATTTGGTTCCAAGAAATAAAGCCTCACGTCAATTTTATTTAATGTAATTTGTTTATGCAATTTTTTCCAATAATTTTTTTCACGATTCCATAATATTCGTAATTTTTCTATAATTGGCAATATAAAAAAAATAATTTATAAAATCCACTTCTTAAGCACTTCTCCCCTGAGACCAAATATATAATAAAAATTATATAGGTAATTTTATAGCGTATTTGCGTTAATTATTTTGTTATTTGTATTATAACTAGTATATGTATTATGTAATTGTGGTAATTGCACATTTTTGTATTTTGATATTCTGGTATTTTATAATCGTGTCATTTAATTACTAAGTCATAACCATTAACCTTAAATAAGTATAACTTGCAGCGATCGTGGGTAGAATTTTAACTAAAACTTGCTCGGCAAGTGGACTAATCAGTTATTGTAGGGCACATTATCCTTTATGACTATGGATTAACCCATGAAGTTATTGGATATAATACAGAAACTATTTGAGATTGATTTCAAATATTTTCCTATTATCACATAATTCGTAGCATAAACAAATATTTCATAATTAATCAATGAAATTTGCCTTTTCACATCTCACGCATATGGTTGCCAAGTTTTAGATACTCTGATACGTCAGGTACGCACTCATAGGGTCGGCTATCTAGTTATTTTTTATATCTGTACTCGGAATGGTATTTTTTTCTGTTTTGTGAAAATACGTTTTTGGCCAAATATCACGGTTACCTAATAAATAATATAGACATTTACTTGTAAAACTTAATAACTAACGACACGGACTTTTTTTAAATTTATTTTTATGTGAGTTTCAATATTCTTGGTTAAATCCAGGAAACGATTTTTACTGTTTAAATATAATCAATAGGTGTTAAAATCAATATGATTACTTAGGTGTTACACTATTCCCCATACACAGGCCCGGTGTAAGATATTTTCCGTCCTAAAGTGAAAATTCTATTCCTGTCTTTTTTGACGATTATCAATTTCATTTTAACGCTTCAATTTATTTCTTTAAAATTGTATGCCACCAAAAAGCAACGCATGGCTGGCTTGTACCCTAGCGACGGGCCTGCTCATGTAATATTTGTCTATATTATTAGGTATTCAAATTAACTATTTGAATACCTACCGAATATAACCTTATAGTCTCTGCGAATTTAGTAAATATATGAAATGCAATCAAATTCAAGGAAATATTTGCATACATCCGAAATGCATTGTTATTGTACAGAGGTTTTTCCATTTTTAGGGTGACATTCTGCGCGGAGTGGTGATAAATTTTTAAATCCATCCTCGACATAACAATAATAATAATATATAGTTTATTATGCTTAGACGTAAGTACACCGGTATACCGCGGTCTTACATCTTGAACAGCTCACACCTTTACATTATAATTAATAAGTTTCAATTTCTCAATTCGCGAAAACGATATATTTTAGTTATGCCTAATAAGAATAACGCGCACTCGAAGTATAAAGCATACGCGGTTATAAATATTGAATATGTACGAGAGTCGTATTAAAATCGATTTGAGCTTTGTTTGTGTAACGTATTAATCTAATATTCAAAACATTCACGACTGCTATAAAATATTCTACATTTGGACGTGGATACCTGCCGAAATAATATCCCACGAATACTCATGGTAATATCTCCAGAAATAATAATAAGATATTTTAGTTTTTTTTGTATTCACAGAGAAAAGGACTACATATTTTTATATTACAATTAATTTTTTATGTTTCTATAAAAAAAAAAACTTTATTTTATTATTTTGGACAATTTTGAAGATAACCAATTTACAGAGTTTATTCTTCTGAAAATGTTGAAGTTTCAACTTTTTATTTTCATTAAATTTGTGACTAATAATAATTTTTAAAGTTTAAAGAAAAGTTCCCATAATTTTATTAAGCAAGCTGTAATCGCATTCGCTAATTGATTATTATTATTATTGTGGCTAATTGACTGTACTTGTTTTTTTTTTCGTACATTTTAAAATTTATTAAAAATCATAAATGAAAATAAAAGTTGCACGTCAAAATGTTCAAAAGAATAATCTCTGTATAGTTATTGTTAAAATTTTTTTACTAAAACATACAAATTTAATTCAAATATAAATATTTGTAGTCTTTGTCCCTGTGAGTAAAAAAAATATAAAAAAAAAAACAAAATTGGATTACTTTAATTATCTCAGGAGATATTGCAATGGTTATATTTTCGTGACACACCGTATATATATTTATTTTTGATGATAAAATACCAAAATTAATCTCGATTCTAAAACTTGAAAGTCTTACAAATCACAAAAGAGCACCTAAATATCAAATTAAAATCATTTTACTGTATTAAATAATTTATATAGGTATTTAACAAAATTAAAATATTTTACCAACTCGACGAAAATGACCTTAACGAATATTCCAAGCTAAATTTGAATAAACAAGTAATTTTAATATTATTTTATCGAATGGATATGTATTATTATGGATATTCATTATCATAGATATTCAAAATAATTATTATCACTTCTTCTTCTTCTTCAGGTGCATATTTAATTCCGGATCACTAGGTACTTACTTATATTATAAGTTTATGGGGTTGATTTCTTATTGATTGCTTAATTTTAAAATTTACAAGTGTTTTATGCAATAAGATATATTAACTACATATCTATACACATTTTATTCGTATATAATAATATATAGTCTACCAAAACAGAAGACATATAACAGCAACATAATATATAATACCTACTAAACAAAATGCATTTTTAATAATTATTTTTTGTAATTGAAAAACTATATGTGATTATAATATTAAAATATAGTATTTTCTTTTTTATTATACAATTAGTTATTCATAACACCTGGAGCAATAAATTACTATGTCAATCATTTATGTCATCCACTGCCTCGCCATCACAACCAATTTCTCATACACGAGGTAAGTAAAATTAAATCCATTTGCGTTATTTAAAAATTATGTTGAAATAATTTTGCGTTGATATTATTGTTATTATTATTTTTATAAATACTTATACCCGAACGTAATAATAATTGACAAGAAAATAAAATAATTATTATTATTGTTTACTGTGCATGTCTTAATAAAGTGAATAAGAATACCAAATATAAATGTAAAACAGAGAGGAAAGATGTCAATTAAAAATCTTAACTTACTTAAATTACCTACAGCAAATTATTTACGTATATTATTATAAACTTTATAAGAGAAAAAAGGAAATTAGTTCGTATTTGCGTTCATAGTGAGTCAAAATGTAAACGTAGTTTAAATACAAGTTTACGAAAGAGCTAATAAAATTGTATATCTCTTATTTGAAGCCCTAAAATAAAAAACTTTATTGTGTTTCAGTTAAACAAAGCATCGTGGTATTTTTTTCTGTCCAAAATAATCGATCTGTTGGACACGGTAAGTATAATCGACAAAATGTTGTATACAAATATTCTAATATTATACTATATTACACTCAGGACAATGCAGTGGATTCAAAGATGGTTCAACACCCAGGGGGCTATTGTCCTCCCCTTTTCCGTTTGCACCCAAATTCACTCCAAGCCCCAATATACTCTGATCTTGATTTTCTTCAAAATTATGTGTCTCATATGAATTTTAAAAATCACCCTTTACATTATTTTGTCTTGAACCCATCCCCTGGTACAGTGTGTGTTTTTTTTAAATATATACCTAGTTCATATCGTGTTTGACCAAACAGACTTAGGTAGGCATTGATTATAATATATGGGTCGAACGACAAACATAACACCATGTCAAGCTCTGGACATTTTATAAATAACATTATGATAAATATATAGGTACAATGAATAACAGCTAAAACTTTTATATGAGATACCATCCTTTGGCTGTTATTAAACTTCTATTATATCACATATTATCACGAGTTCAAAGGATGAACATTCTGCTTCTGCATTAGATCAACGAAATTCCTCTGTCTAAACGAAAACAAACTTCGTATTACACAAACCGTTTTCATCGTAATATTATTAAACGTTTTATCAAAAACTTGAATATTTAAGTAGGTACCTATAATCGTACAATTGTAAAATCATTATCTTCATCTTTTCGATTATGAGCGTAACGAGAAATGTATTTGTTTTACTATATGCGTAGATTTTATTTCGACATTTTAAAAACATTCCTACGAGAAATCTTGCACCAATCCAAAAACGAACTTTTTTGTAGCGATAATAATGCATTTTTAGTTATTTGTTATCAAGTAATGAAATTATTAAAATATATAAATTAAATCAATCTATATTTTCTACCTTATTCTCAACTTTCCACCTGCAACAGTTGCACACCATCAGCTGTTTCAGCTCCTTTTTACTTAATGCTGTTATTTAAAAATGCTATTAATATAATGGAACCGTTGTAATATAAATGTATAAATAATTTATTTATTCGTTTACAGGTATTTTTCGTCTTGAGGAAAAAACAGTCACATGTATCTTTCTTACACGTCTATCATCATGTTAATATGGTTATTACATGTTGGGCATACCTGAGGTTCATAAAAGGTATCATATGAGCATTAATAATTATTGAATATTATATTTTAATCAAATAACTAAGTGTTTCTATAATAATTTATTTTAAGAGGATGTCACGCATCTTCCAATATTTAAAGGGTTTCGTTATTCCGTGTATAAGAAATTTTAACAACATTTATGAAAGATAATAACATGAAAATTTATCTACACAAAAATATTAACTGAAATACTCACTTATAAATAAAATTAAAATACAGTTCTTTCGCGAAATTTGTTCAAACATTTACAAATTATAGTTTGGAAATTATTACTCATCAAAGTATCCTTTCGTGTGTCCTTCTAATCATTAATATTTCACTAGACGCTAATATTATAATGTTAACTCACAAATTTCTATCGATACTGATTATTCTAATTTCAACTTCAATACATGTTGTAGTAAACTAACCGAAAATCAGTTACCAGTCTTTTTGAGTGTCCGAGTACCTATGTTTAAATAATTTAGGAATGCTTTTTGATACATAAATCTCAAAGACTTTAAAAATAATAGCTTTATCTATTTTTATTCCAGATAATGAAACACTTAAGTTCATGTTACCATTAAACTATAATAATTTCACATTTTATAATTTTAGATTTTAATTCTTTCTAAACAAATTTACTTTTTAGTAGTTTTAACAATTTTTAATAAGATTTTTTCAAAATATATTTTTATAACTCATAACACAATATAGTAATGTAATCTATCTAGATAAAGTCAACCTAATAAGCTCATTTATTAATACAATTAAATAACATATTCGTAAATAAGTTTAATATTAATTTTTAATTTGTTGAATGGAGAATTGATTATTCACGTCATATTAAGTGGATTAAACCAAACAAAAGTATTTATAAAATATTTTGCATATGATGCAAACCTAATCTAACAAGTATTTGTATTTATATTAAAATTTATTTTAAAAGAAATTGTTATTACATTTTACAGAAGCATTCATAAACGTATTCTGAATACATTTAAAAAGTACTTTTAATAACTGACCATTACTAATATGCATACAAAAAATTAAAAAAAAAAAAAGATAAGTAAAGCGCGAAAGATGGGCAGTATTGTAGGTGAAAAGTTAGGAAGATAGGATATAGAGGGGAAATTAATGTTTATCTGTACGTAACTATTATCGATCTTTGCTAACGAAAAACGATTCTGAGCGGAGTTCGGTTATATACATGTTTATGTTTTGAAAGGCTGTATAATTTACGATTTAAAAATAATACATTTCAGACATTTTTCTTACGTTTTTTCCCATTTATTATGAAAATCCTCAGAAAAATAAAAACTGAATTTAATATACCACCCCGGTCAAATTTTTTCTTTTAAAAAAAAAGTGCTACACTTGAAAATCGGAACAAAATTTCTAGTAGAAAAGTTGTTCACGGAAAATATAAAAATAATGAAGATCATTGTAAAACCAATATTACATTCCCCGCTTCGCTCAAAATCTAAAACAATAGTGTTTCAACTGAAGAACAAAAGTTTATATTGCCGTAACAGCAAGGTACTCTTGAAAAAGTATATTAAAAAAAAATCTAAGCGTTGAAAATTTTAATCGCTGTGAACGTATATATTTTTCTAATAATAGAATTTGAATTTGTTTTATTATTTATTACAGTTGAGTTTTGTGTGGGGGTGGGGAGCAAGGGATTAATCCATTATTTAAGTATCACATTAATGCAATGAATTTGCTTCAAAAATAATAATTATTATTCGACTTTATAACATAATACCAACGAAACAATGTACATTATATATATATATAAAATAAAATAATTTTTAAAACGGTGTAGCTAAACAGAAGATAAAAAAAAAATCGATGTAATAAATGTATTTTATTGCGAAAATTAAAAATAAAATAACACAGTACTTTTATGGGTTTTATTAAAATAATACGATTTCTCATAGGAGAACAATTGTTGTTCAGCGGATTCATCAACTCGTTCATACATATGGTTATGTACAGCTACTATTTCTTATCGGCTTTGGGTCCGCATATGCAAAAATACTTATGGTGGAAAAAATACCTGACCCGTATGCAAATCGTAAGTCGAGATTTATGAAATAAAAATAAAAACAAAAACCTAGTTGATAATCGTTTCATTTTAGATTCAATTCATAACGATCATGGCGTGGCACGCTGGCTTGTATATGTTCAACTGCAATTTTCCGAAATTATTTATAATGTATGTGGTCTGTGATATGGTCTTGTTTTTGTACTTGTTCTCTATGTTTTATATGAAAACGTATAAGCCGAAAATCACTCTTAAATTACACGGACATTAAAAGAATAGTAGGTAACATTTAAAATAAGGTGATAAGATGATACATATCACACACTAGATTTTAATTGTTTTTAATACAATTTATACAATTTTATTTTGGTATAAATTTATTGTACTTCATTTTTTTTTTTTTTTTTTATATAATAAGTACAAATATATCATAACTGCTGTTATTGTGTATACAATATACCTAATTGACATTAATTATAGATTTAGTTTTAATGTAGAATTAATTCATTCGACTCGGTGGCGCAGCCAGACAACAAATATCAAGGGGAACTTAAATAGAAATCATCTCATTCACTTTATAAAAGTCTATTAGGTACCTATTAAGACGATTGAAAGTCATATAGGTATCTATTGTGGTTTAATGGTGCAATTAAATGCACCGTAGTATATAATTTATACTTATAAATTATAATTACACTGACTGGATAATAATATGTATTTTTTAAACACTTTAAGGGTGGTAGAGACAATTTTGCAGGGGGAGGCGTTAACCCTTTAACCACACCACTGGCTATGTCACTGATTATTGTTTGATGTTTTTTTCTGACGAGTTTTAACAAGACGTGTAAACAGTGTAATCGAAACGTTATTTTTTCCCTGAACGTTTGTTTTTAAACATATTAGTAATTACATACAAATACAAACAAAATCATTAACCTATTTTAAAATGTAATAAAATATTTCAACTAATTTTTATTTACGTTAATATTATAATATTCTCTAATGCATTTTTAATACGAATACATTATCTATTTTTTTTTTTTTTATAATATCATAAATATGTACAGGTTGATCTTTTTTGTCATGATCCAGCAATTATAAATAAATTTATTTGTATTTTTTCAATTATTAAAATGTACAATTTCTCGATTTGAATACCATTACCAAATAAATCAATTATTCACACTTACCTTTTATGCACCTTAAATGCGTATAAACTTTTGATATTAAAACGACAACCTCTTTTCAATAAGGATTCATAAAACAGATACTATTTCCGAAAATGTTACATTTGCTGATATCGAATGTATCGTTTGTGAGTTATACAATTTATTAAATTTCAATGATTTATAACAGTTTAAAATTTTGACTGGGATCGGTGATAAATTTCTTACCCGCTTATAGCCTCTTCTACTCTTTTGGTTTATATTTTAAACCATATTATAACGCACAATAAATGTTTAATCCAATACACCTAAGTGCTATGTATATACAAGTTTTTTTTTTTTAACTCTGTTTTCGTATCTGGTTTTGTAAAGAAGAATAGATATTTTAACATAAAAAGTTTGTATGTGTTTAAAGTGTGAGGAATGAAGGTAAATTATTTAAAATATATAGTACATAATACCATTAAACGGTTCTAAAATGACTGAAAAAAAAATCAAAATAAATTTTACTAAATAAATATCTTTGTAGATAATAGAAGGATCGTGATAAAAAAAAACAACCTCTGCATTATCAATGCTATATTCTAATTTTATAAAATTTGTATAAATACTGCGTGTAAACCATTTTATTGTAAATAATTTTATTTAATTAGGTAATTATATTTTTTATGATTTTTGTACGTTTTATGATATTTAGATACTCGCTTAGAAAATTTTCCAAATTACCATCATTAAGTTTACTAAAATAACAAGAAATGAAATAATTTTGAAATATATATATTTTATTATAAATAATATCAATCATATGTAAAAAGTATACAAGACAATAAAATAATTAAATGGTTTGATGACAGTGTATATTTTAGTTGATTTAGACCTAATTTTAAGTATACTCGTACAACTGATTATGATTAGTTTAGGTGGTTTCGGTTTAATAGGATACGTTGGAAATAGAAATTGTTTCACTGAAAATTTTAAAAATTATACTTGAAATATTTGTCTTATACTTATGATAAAGATAATACAAATTTGAAAAGAAATTCTAGCATATTCTAATAAAGAATCAAAAAAATCATAATACGCTTTAAGGGTTGAAACATAATTCTTAAATCTTTGTCTATATTTTCGAAAACGTCATATTTAGTTGTAATATGAAAGGTAAGATAATTGGGATGGGTGCAGCCACTGGTATAGGTGGAAAGTTGAGAAGGTAGGATATAGATGGGAAATTAATTTGTATCTATAAGCAACGATAAACCATTGCTTACTAAAAAAGATTTTGAGCGGAGTTCAGTTGATGGTGATGCTTTGTCAACAATATATATGTCATATTATGGTAAAATTATTAAATAGGCATTGTATATTTTCTTTAATAATATTTATTTAATCGGTACAACATACTGATTTTCCCGGTGATCTCAGTTTTCATATTTTCTGAGAAAACTACGGAGAAAATGGAAAAACGACTTCCCTAAATTACCTTCCCAGTGAAATTTTTTTTCAGAAACATTACCATCATTAAAAGTTGGAGCAAAATTTCTGGTAGAGAAGTTGTCCACAAAAAAAAAAAAATAAACATCATTGTAAGTTTTTTCGCTCTACTCAGAATTGAAAAATAAACATCGTTGTAAAACTAATGCATTCCTTGCTCCACTTAAAATCTAAAATTTTTTTTTCTCAACATTATTGGGATTTAAACTCTAATCCAACGATATTTTCGTATCGTTTTATCTACCTATAACTTACGTACTCTGAACCCATTGACCTACCTAACTGCTGCTTTATCTATTAGATATGAAATTTGATTGAATCTTTGATATTAAAACATTTTTATCTTTTACGTTATTTTATAGATAAGACTTCTTTTCTGAGGCTAGACGTAGGATTCTAATTTCAATTTTGAGCGTCACGAAATTATATTACTCTACAGGGTACTTACCCTGTACTCAGTACCATCACTATCTTCCCATCCCATCCCTATCTCAAAAAATTATACTCATGATTCAAGTGCTATGATATTACATCTCCTCATAGAATATACTTATTTTGCACATCGTCCTAACTCAACGCCGTCATCATTTCCTCACTCTCAAAAAAAATTATGTTTATGGTTGATTCAAAAGAACAGTTTTATATGTCAAAAATGAGAACATCCCATTATAAATATATTTATCCTGTACACTGCCCTCCTTGGACATGTCATAGAGTATACTTACCATGCAGTACCCAATAACATTTCTACTACATTGCCTTAACCTCCCCCCCCCCCCCCCGATACCAATAAAGTTATAGTCACGAAAGATTTAAGCATCATAAAATTGCACTTTTACCCCATAGAGCACTTATACTTTACTTATGCTTCACTACAACCACTCACACACTTTTACCCTAGCATTAAAAAAATTACACTCACAAAAGTGCTCTAAGTTATACGATATGACAATATTCTATAAAGCATACTTACTGTGAACATCACCCATACACAACCTGTGTATTTTAAAAAAAAAAATAAAAATTATGCTCACATAGAACTTGTTTTAATATTTTCAGATTATACATTTATCGAATTAAAAGTATCAGAATTTTTGCAAGTATACCTATTTTAGCTAAAAAGTTATTACACATTGACTAAAACATTTTTTTAAAGCTTAAATTTTAATATTAATGACAAAGTAAGATTGTAATATAAAAGAAACATTAAAATAATAAAGACGTAGGTACTGTAAATTTCTAGTCCGGAAGCTATAAAAAGAGACTTAGCAAAACGAATATATTTATCACGTCTATGTTCAGAATCTAGAATTCAGACTGTAGCACTAGTATTTTTATTAATTTTAACGTTAAAATTGCATATAAAAACGAAATTTAATAAACATCAAAATTAAATAACAAATATCTTCGTAATTAAACTGATATTCTATATTCTACGTTGGAAATATTCTTGTTCTTATAATTAATAGATTACGTTAAATAATTTAAAAGCTGGGAGTTAATATAGAAACTCGAACAAATAACAATTCAAGTTTCAATTTTGAAAAAAAATCTATAATAAGATATCGGTAAAAAAAAAAAACGTTGGGAGTATAGATGATAGTTATAGATTTAAGCTGGTCTAAGTTTTTCCGGGTAGTTATTGTACGTGGAAAATGGTTTTTCCAGATATAAACATTTTAGTTTATTGCTCAATAATATCACACAATAAAAGTTGCATAACATTATATGTATTGTATTGTACGGCAGTATTTACATCTGTGAAATCTACAACAGAAAAATTCGGAATTTTTTTTCTCATACAGCAAATTGTTTTTAGAAATATTTTAAGATACTGGCCCAAATAAATTAATACTTCTCAAAATGTCATCCCTTTTGCATATCAATCTATACAATATCGAAATCTAAATTAATATTATTTTTCTAGCTTTAAAAATGTAAATAAAAAAATAAAAAGTTAAATTAAAATTTAACTCTGCACATTGTTTGTTGGTCGTTCAGTTATAAAGTTTAAGTTTGAAAAACGCAGTTCAATACGGTCCGCGCTAGATATTTCCAATATTCTGATAAAAAAACGATCATCGAAGTCAGACAATTATACGAGGAATGAGCGTTTTATTGAAAGGCGTGTTTTTGAGCGGAAAAACGTGGTGACGCCAGTGACCGTTGAGAAAATTAAAAATTGATTGTCCGTTTTAAGATGGAATTTTGAGAAGTGCGCGATTCATTAATTTCAAATTTTGCTATTCCAGTTATTTCCTTTAAAGTTTTCGTCGTTCTAGATGTTTCGATTCCAAATACGGCTATTCCTCATGATACCATTCCAGACAATACAAGTCTCCTCACAAAGAATATTTGAAAGTAAACTTGAAAATGTTTGATATAAACAATTTTGAATTTTGAATTTTTTTAAAATTGTCTGTTTTATGCCACTCCCTAAATATTATAGACGAAACAGATGTTACCTTCGAATTTGACGTATGTTCATTTAATTAACTGCGAAATAAACCATTAAATATTATTAAACTATATTTGGTAAAATATTTAATTTACTAATAAGAAAACAATGACAATTTAACTAATAAATTAATAACACATAAAATACAAACATCGTAGGTATCACTGTGTTTAAAAAAATGTTAAAACATTAAAATCGATTAAAAAATGACACTAACATAAAATACACACATAAATACACACGCTTCTTCTAGTCAACTTTAAATTATCGTATAAAAAATATTTTTATGACATAAAATATACCTTATACCCTCGTCCATTTATGATTTATAATCATAAATTTTATTAAAACGATACGATGTTATAATATTGTGTTCTAACGGTATCGAGAGTAAACATGTAATTAATTTTAATTGATAGTTACCTACATACTTTAACTGCTAATTTTTGGAGTTATTCGTTCCGTACGTGACTATCATTGTTTCAAATACACGTTTTTTTTTTTAAATTTTACTCTTATAATGAAAATGCGTGAACAAAATTGTATTGCTTAGTAAAAAAAAAAAAAAAAAAACGCGATAGCAAAACATACAAAGTCAGGTTACTTACTCAAAAAATATAATTTTTAATATGTAATTTGATCGATTGATAATGTATTTTTTTTTTTAATATTTTTACCTATTGTTGGTATAAAAATTAAGAGGGCATGCTAGACAATGTTTGAAATATGTTTTTAGTCATAAAAATTGTCCTTCCTTAAATCATCTAGAGTATTTATATACTAACAAAGCAACAACAATTTTGTCTGACAAATACAACTTCAGTTAATAGTTTTAAATATTAAACAAATATTTTCTCCCTCAGAGGCTCCAAAATATAGGAATTTTTTTGTAAAGTAAATGTAAGACGACCAATGTAATAACTGTATCATTAATCGAAAAACTTTATGGATGTTTGTTGTAAATTTTAATGGATAACTGAAAGAACAGAACTGCTGCATAAACACACGTGAAGGGTTTGTAATATGAGTGGTCCGCACACATATCTTAAATTATTTCTGAGAGTCTTTGGTATTTGAGGTATAGTGGGGGATCGTATTTTCAAATTATTTTGTTTTGTTGGTTAGACGCATACGTTTTTAACTGCTTGAAATATTTGTCTTTAGGTCGGATGAAATTTAAAAGGACATCATGGTTGAACTTATCCGTGCAATGATCGGTATAATATTTTATGTTGGTACACCTGCACAAAGTACTTTCCGACAAAAGATTTCGACGGATTGCAAGTACCATTATAGATAACAATACTATATGATATAATAATAGTACTTACTATAGTAGTATCTTTGAGTTTGGCAGTTTTGACATACTCTTTTTTTTGGGGTGGTACACGAAATTAAACGTGAAAGTGAATAATAAATACCGAGAAGCATTTGTGACAATATATGCCAGATTATAAAATTGGACAACCTTGGTTACAAACATGTTCGGACAGTACAATACAAATTCCAGGAAAAACATAATAATATATTGTTATATTCTAGTATTTCCTTTGTTATACGTACCTAGATTTCACAAAAGAGTATATTATTTTCCTAAGAATTTTCCCAAAAATTCTGGAAAACCGGGAGAACGGGAAAATAGGTACGATATTAAACAAACATTATTAAAGACAATTTGTAATGTATATGTAATTATTTTACCATAATATTACATATATATTGTTGACAAAACAACACTATCAACCGTAGTTCGCTCAGAATCGTTTTTTCGTAAGCAATGACTAATCATTGCATACAAATATACATTAAGCTCCTGGCTATAACGTCCAAGAAGTTGGTCCTTCGACTTTAACCGATTCACTCCTAACCCATGTCAACATTTTGCAACTAGTTTGAAATTATTTTTAACACGCGTATCGAAATTTGCAACTCCATACTTTCACCGCAGTAATGGTTTTTATTTTTCGGGTGTGCCAACTTCACGTAGCCTCCCGACTTTGACTCATTCACTTCAAATCTATTGAAATTCCATTATTTTGCAACTTATTTGCAACCTTATTTGCAAACACTCGTTTTGAAATGTGCAACTCAATACTTTAATAGGTTTAGACTTTTTTGTAATGGGGGCTGGCCTCCCGACTTTGACCAATGTAAAATAAAGATATAACCTATTTTAATGAAACCATTTAATAAAAAATGTATACCAAAACTACCCACAACATTTTTCATTAGCACCAAACAATTAAATCTATAAATAAATTGTTATTAAATACATTTTTCACGTCAAAATGTAATTAAAATAAAATATAAATACGCTATTGTTATTTCTTTAAAATACTAACTTATAATTTAATATTATTTTTTAGATGATTGTTAATTAGTGTGGTGCATTATACTAACGAATATTATTGTACATACATAAAGAATACAAACGTTTGAGAAATACATAATGACTTAGTAAGAAAAGTAAAAAAAAAAAATAAGACATGTGAAATCAGGCAATATGTTTTAATGTAAATATGTGTTTAATGAATAGATAGTTTAAGATTTCCAAGGTTCTGGGATAATTTTATAATATTTAATAATTATTATTTAAAATGCAATTAATAAATAATAAATACATTAAGAACTGTTTAATATAAATTAAATACAAAACCAGTAGTAATAATTTTATATAATACTAGAAGTTTAAGGTTTTTAATAATTGTACATGTATGTATAATACAAATTTATTTTTTTTTCAATTTGTTAAATACAACAAATATTCATTAAACACATATTTACATTAAAACATATTGCCTGATTACCCGTCATATATAATGTTAAATCGTTAAACTTTGAAGACGGACAATTTCCGAGTTAGAAAAAAAGTAGTATGTGTCTAAGTAGCATGAAAAAAACTCATACAAGACCGTTCGTTTTCGTTACAATTTATTAAAAATAATCGTTTCCGTTTCATAAAATGTAAGTTTTATTTCGGTATGCGTGTGCCGCGAGTGGGTAACGTTTTGAAAATGACGCGTGTTTCGAATCCACTGCCCTCCGCCCCATTACGATTTAAATCTATTCTTCGGCTGAAATACCTATTCCGTGTTACCGTTCGAGTGAAACATAATAGCAATACTGTAATCGTCTCGCCGTGGCGTCTGTCCAATTGGAGGGTCTATATTACTAAACTAGCAGACAGTATTATAGTTGAAAGATATTTCGACCGGACTGCAGTTATAGGGTGGCCGTTATCACGTGTTAAAAACTGAAAAAAAAAACGGGCATACTTCGCAAGTGGGTTCTGAGTGCAGACACTATTTTAGGTGAAAAATTGGCAAGGTGGTGGAGGGAAAATTTAATGTATTTCTGGAAGCAACGATAAACCATTGCTAACGAAAAAACGATTCTGAGCGGAGTTCAATTGACAGTGTTGCTTTGTCAACAGTATAATATATATACATATATATATATATGACATATTATGGTAAAATAATTGCATAGACATTTTATATTTTCTTTAATTGTACATCTTTTAATACTACCTATTTTCCCGTTTTCCCCGAAAAATTACCTCCCTAAAGTACCTCTCCGGTCCGATTTTCTTTCAGAAAACGCGGTACGCTTAAAAATCGGAGCAATGTTCCCGATAGAAAAGTCGCGCACGAATAAAAAAATAAACATCTTTGTTGCGCTCCACTCGGGATCGAAAACGTGAACGCGTTTTGTAATTTTAAAGCGTCGGTCCGAAACGTCCGCCGGCGTTGTTCGTGCGGCGGCGGCGGCGTTCTGCGAAATCGCTCTCCCGCGATCCAATACGCACATCGCAGTTTTTCGCGTTTGAATACACGGGTCGGCCGTAACGCCTCGGCTGTTTCACGACCGTTTCGCCGCGCGGAATTCGTCTCCGTCGGCGTTTCGCGGACAATTATCGTCCACGTCCGTCCAATGTGGTGTATCGGAACACACGCCTTACACACGGTACAACCGGTTATTTTCGCAGCGATTTTCAAACCGCGCGTAATTATATACGCATTATATACGCATTATTTTTTTTTTTTTTCTGAAGTACACGCGCCCGAAACGTACAAGCCGCCTGCGTGCGCGCGTGTATGTGTGTGTGTGTGTGTGTGTGTGTGTGTGTGTGTGTGTGTGTGCGTGTGTGCGTGTGTGCGCGTATTCTACGAGTAGGGTATCCGTGGTTCTACACCACCGCGGTCACCCGTGTACGACACACAATCCCGTGTATATAGCGTTGTTCGACTCGTGTTCCGAAGCCTAAATTATTATATTATCGTACCGAACCCGCGGTGTTTGCACAGGTACACAATATTTTGTACGCGCGATTTGAATACAATATAATACAATATTTCTGTAATATTATTATTATTATTGTTGTTGTTGTTGTTGTTGTTGTTATAGGTATACGTGTATTATAATACACGGCTGCAAAACGGACGATTACGTGTTAAATAAAACGATTTTAACACATGTCCGTTCAGTGTGCTGATAACCGTTATGGCCGTTAGTGGCCGTTCCGTTCGGGTATTATAATATAGGTACACACTTACCTATACCCGCCGTACATCGTAATATTGTCGCCCACGCGGTTATTATTAATAGTTTTTGCCGTACGGTTTTCTAAAACGCGTTATAATAATAACAATAATAACAATACTAATTAAAAATTATTACTCATATTTCGATTAATATCCGTGCACGCCGTTTCGTCCCGACATAATATCACATTGATAATACCGTTCGAGGGAATCGCGAGGTTTTCCAAGAGTGCCGATACGTGTATAGTAATACACGCAGGTAAGTACCGACGCATAAAATCGTATTGTATAATATAATCCATTGGATTCGCACGGCCGAATAATATCGATACGGTTTGTTTTTTTTTTCTATCCAATACCTAAACGGTTTCGTATAATACTACGTTTCCGAACCGATATTACAATACAATCGGTCCGTTTATTCCAATTCTCGCGAAAAAACATTTGTCGATCAACTCCTACATAATAGGTATAATTATGTAAGCATAACTCTAAATACAATAATATATATTATTTAGCGAGCCAAAAATAAAAAATAAACTTCAGATACGAAACATTTTTATTTATATGTCAGTGTCTGTACAATAATGACACATTGTGTACATCTGGGTGATTCTTTTTTGGGCGATGACGGAAATTTTGTTTTTCAACGATCCCTAAAATGTGGGAATATGGGTCACTATCTGTATCAACTAATAAGTGTCTCGTTCAAAAAATAACTGTATATAAATACATATAAATACGCTAATCTGTAGGCATACAACTTCAAACACATGGTCCATTTTGACAACACTTTTCTGTATCAACTAATAAAATCATATTAGTTGATATAGATTATTTTATAGGTATTTTAGGAAACTAAAAAAAAAAAGGGTTTAACTACAAAAAATGACATAGATATATTTTAACTATTTTTTTACCCTTAAAGCGTACCTTAAGATCAATAATTTCCACGCAAAAAAAAATCAAAATAAACGAAAAACAGATATATTTTAAAGTTGGGTGGCGTTAAAACGAAAATTTCACCATCACTCAAATAAGAATACGAAATGACTAATGGATAGGACTTTTTTTTTAGCTAGAAACTTCAACAGTATTATACGATTTATTTATTATTTGGCTGAATATTAACGAATCGAATGTACATTTTTAAAACTAAGTCAATTTTCAATTATTTCAATTTCAATTGTTCAATACAATAATAAACTATTACAATCAGTAAAAGATCTTAACTGGTTACGATTTGTACTACCATCGTAAAAATAATTCTTCATATGTTATTTTTTCTTTTAAGTGTGTCACGTTACGTGACGTTAAGTGACATTAGTCATCTTTATTTTCGAAAAATCACAATCTATATAAATAATAACTATGGATTAAATCAGGGTTTTAACGTATACGTCATTACGGCTTGGTGAAAAATCATTAATTTTATACGTTCGAGTTTTTGAGCTATTCATAGGTATTTGGCATTTTTTTGAGTTTTTATTGAGTTAAGTGTAGACAAAATTGTTTAGCCGAATAGAAATTCTTGGAAATATGTCACGAAATTCATTATAAGTTGCACTTAGAAGTAAGAAATAAAATTAAGCATATTGTATAGTAGTTTTATTATATGCATTTTAAGTTCAAATTTTGACGTAATAAGATTACGGCATTTCAATACATGTTTAACCAAACTTTACTTCAGAATCGTGGTTTATCATTCATAATTTATCGTTGCGTATAGATATAAATTAAATATACTACCTTCTCAACTCCACACCTACAACAGTAGCATGCCCATCACTAGTATATTTGTTTTTTTATCTAGGTCCACGATGACGAAACGCCAATCGTAAAAATAAAATTGGATACCCTTGATCTAGTTTCTTCTATTAAGATATTTTGATTGCAAAAAAAATTAGTGAAACTTAATTTTTAACAAGTTAATAGTAATTTAATTAATTTGTATAGGATTTAATTTTTAACTGAACGAATTTAAAATAAATATGAGCTATCTTTTAAGTTGAATTAATTTCGTCTATATTTACATAACTCGGTTACAAGTCAAAACAAATGTTTAACTTGCTCTGCCATACTTTTTGATATTTGTTCAATGGTTTTATTTATTTAGTATATATTTCGTAGGCCATGTGGATAATTAGTCTTTTTTGCGAAAAGACTAGGATCTTTGCAATGAGGTAGCCCGTTTGCAAACTACTTATTGTTTTTCCGAACAGCCTACTGTTTTTCTGGCTTACTGCATACAGATTAACAGTAGTTAGGCCCTTTAAAAACTAAAATCATTATAAAGTAATAACCATTTTACGCAAAAAGACTAATTTTTCACATAGCCTACAACATATACATATAATAAACAAGTAAATATTTTGGCTAAATGTCTGATATTTTAAAATTCACAATAACAGTTAGAAAATTATGTTATTTCAAGTAAATATTATATTATATAAAAATAAAAAATAATAATAATTTTAATTTTAATTCTTTAAGTATTTACAATTCATTGAATTATAAATTGCATATTTCGTTTATTTAATTTAATTACATTGACTAATCATTTTTTTTTCTTGACCTCTTTAGCAGAGGTTTATCTATTTTAGCACAGAACATTGTTCTGAAAATGTGTGCAAATAAATTAAGAAATATTTTATTGGCTGCTGTAATTATTGAGAATATGTATGAATATAAGTGTGTAGTGTGATATGGTAAAAACGTATAAATGGGAGGGGGAACGTCACGTTAAATATAAATGAAAAATAAATTATTCACTATACCTATACCTATACTATACCTTATAAAATCGAAAATATTTTGAAATAACTCTATAAAACAAAATTTGAAACATTTTTTTTCTATATTTATAAGTATCGTAGTTAAAAAAAATCACTTTTCAAAACAAATTCGAAATTACGAATATTACCAGCCGAGAAAAATGTTCCGAACATCCGAGTCGCTCACTGGAATATTATTTATACAGCATAATGTTTAATATCCCAATGGGTATCTAATTATTTTCTGATAAGTTAAAAAATTAAGTACAACACGAAAACCTAGTTTCTTACTTTTCACTCTGGATAAAATCTAAAAAGCGTTAAACTGATTTTTGTACTATAGATATAAATAGATACCTATACTTTGTTTTAGTTGGACAGCAGTGGTATACTCAATTTCATTGGGGGTTATCGATCAACCCTCAATATTTTATATCTAATACAAAATAGCAATTGTTATACATATCACATTATCTCTTTGTTCGTAATCTTATTATTAGTGTTAAATGTAAATAAAATTGTGTGATATTCTTGTTACTTTATTTAAATATTCATATTACCTCTCCACTCCCCGCGGCCACTTTAAAAAGTCCAAATTATGTCACAGCTGGAAAGTATATTATATATAATATTATAACGTTTTGCAATTAGATACTTATGACTTCAGTTATTTTTATTTTTTGAATTTAGGAGAAAGCGAAAATAGTACCCAACATGACCGAAGTGGTACACGAGAATTTTAACATGGTTGTGTCAAAAACACAACGTTATTTATTACAATTGTTCGACAAGGAACTGGTTTTTGGCAAGTATTTTATAATTTTTTTTTCAAAAACTTTAATATGTTGATTAATCAATGTATGAATTAATACATAATAATTTATAACACTATGTTGTAATAATGGTGATTGTTGTTATTATTATAGATGACGAGGTAGATTCGTGGGCGTTCATGAGTTCACCATGGCCAATTATTTCGATTATAAGTGTTTATTTGTTATTCATACTAAAGGTCGGCCCGTATATGATGAAAAACCGGAAACCAATGAACGTCAAATACATGATGCTTTTGTACAACGCCGTACAAACGCTCTTTAATGGTTGGCTAGTAGCTTGGGTACGTTCTGTCCCTTACCCCCCCCTATCTATCTAGAATTTATTATAATATCATGTTCATTTTTTGAATTTTTACTCAATTTAAAAATTCAATCAATTCGTACATTTAAAATAGTTTTAAATAAAAAAAAAAAATCGATGTATGGAAAATTACTCGGCCGTTTAAACAGAATTATTTTTGCCTGGTCTAGTGATTCTTCAATAGTCTTACCTGTAACCACCAATACCGTGCCTTTCATCTTCTCCTATACTATAGACTGCTTTCCTCCCACCAGATAATAATATCTTTAAATTCGGATTTATATCATTAATCCATCATCACTACCGTGATCCTCCTCTTGGTCTTTTTCGGGTTGGTTGTAGATATTCTATATCTACCATCGTGGCTCCTTTTTTTCACATCACGTGTGTAAAGTATAGAAATTTTTGTTTCTTTACGTAATTTTTTGCCTTTATAATTTGCATTATTTCACGAATTTCAGCGTTCTTTATTTAACAACGGCACTCGATTTCGTTACCATATTTACCGGTCGGCACATTTTCCTCAATAATTTATTTTCAAAGAACAATAATTTCGTCTCTATTAATTTGTGCTGCCATCGTCCACAACTCGCACCCATATGTGACCGGTAATTAGATAATTTAGAAAAATTGTTCAGTACATATTACATACAGAAGGTTATCCGCTTTGTGTGTATGGTTTAATACATCAACGCTTTATTAATTTTTGTGGCAGTTTATATAATTTATTATAATTACAATTATTTATAGAAGAAATAAATACTAATTTCTATTGAAAATAGTCAAACGATTATAGAAAACGATTACTTATCTAAATAAATCATAATATTATACTCTTACTGATATTATAATAAAAAAGAATATATATTTTTATTTCAACAAAATAGTATATCCTAAACGTAAGGTACGATTATTATTGTCCGTTACAACGATCATGTTATTGAATGATTTTATATTGTTTTCGTTTTTAGTTTTTTACAACTCCCAACGTGATAAATGACTTATTGAATTACACGTGTCATCCACTTCCAAGAGACCTCAACCAATTTAATTTAAGACAAGTATGTATAATATATAAAATAATGGCATTATCATATTATTGTCTTACAAATATATTTAATCGCGTGTTTGAAATAATATGATCTGTTAAAACCACTAACATTTGAAATGTAATAACAGATAGAAATCAATCAAACGCAAATATTATTAATATTAAATAATGTATTGAAATAATTGCATTGGAATATTTTATAATATTATGAAACTAAAAGTTTTCTAATTTTATAATTGTATAAAATATGCATAGAAAACACTCCCTCTTCCCTTATTACCACTAGAGGTAAGAAATACTTGTGACATGTAACTATAGTGATGATCAAAACAAGAAACCGTTAGCCTTGATTTTGGTCTTAGTTTAGTTTTGCAGAAAGACCAAGACTACAAGATTGTAAGACCAAGATTAATTTTGATTATCACTATACGCAATCGAATTACGTTGTGTACGCTTATAAAACACTATAATGTACCCAAGTTTATTTTATTTGTATACTAAACACACAGTTATTATAAAATGTTTCAGATGAATATATCTGCATGGTATTTCCTCTTGTCAAAAATACTCGATCTTTTGGACACGGTGAGTAATAAATGCTTTTTCACCTTACAAAAATTCATTATATTATAACGTATAAATTACACGGTAAAGAATACGTGTAAGCCAGATTAAAATGGAATGAAATTTCGATCCGGGACATCCTCGATATATCTTGGCTATTTTTCCATCCCGAAATTATTATCAAAACCTAAAACATGACTCTTTATATTGATTATTTATATTATATTTAAATAAGTAATCAATATAATGGTTTATTTTTTTAATTTTTCATGGATGGGGTCCACATAATTTCCCAAACAAATTTACGTGGGGGCTCAGAATCGTTTTTTTGTTAGCGATGATTCATCGTTGCTTACAGATATTCATTAAATTCCCTTTTATATCCTACCTTCCCAACTTCCCACCTAAACAGTGACTGCATCCACGTGGGAAGTATATCCATCTTTTTTTATTAAATTATACGATAATTATCGAATTCAATAGTTTAGTCTGAACATAAGTTGTATTAAGTACTGATAATTTATTACTCTTTATTTATGAATCATATTGAAATCGAAAAATGTTTCCTAACTTATTTTATTTTCTGTAATTCGGTACTACCCATTAAGAGTACGGTAGTTTTAAATGTGAAACATGCATTTTTTTTTTTAATAATAATTTTGATTATTATTTATAAGGCATTGCACGTTAGGCTTAAACGATTTATAATAAATTATAATATTATTATCGATATATAAAATGGAATTAAATATTTTATTGGCTTTATATACATTTTACGATATCAAATTTTTTTTCGAATTCGATAGGATATTTGTTAAATAATATTATATTTGATTTGAAAATATTTATATAACACTTGCGGTTTTATAAGCTTAAATTTAAGTTCGGCTATTTTACTTCTGTGAAATTATTGTATCTGAAAACGGTGGCATCAGCCTTGTATAAATATTAAAATTTCACGTCGAACGAAAAAGTGCTGTGGATTTTCTGTAAAACGCATGATTGTTCCACGATATTGCTGTACTTTTGTTATCGTATCATTGTATTTGTTTGTAAAACAGTTACAAATCCAGTGAAATTCGATAACGTAAACCTATCTACTAATAATACTTCTATATACCTATCGGTTTCTTTAGGCATTATTATTGTATGAATTGGCATTAGAATTTGATTTCGTTTGAAATTCCGGAATTTGTTTTTTTACCTGTGTCGAGTGTTTACGTCTATTAAACAGCGACTGCTGTAAGCCAAGTAATAAACATACCAATCGCCATCTACTCGTACCGTATAGTCAAGTTGATTTAATAATTTGTGTATAGGCACGTCTGTTACTCGGCCGTTTTTGAACGGGTATGACTTATGGTGGGGTGGGGAGAAGACCGAGAGAACTTATGCTAATAGACGAATTTCTCTACTCCGGGGAAAACGCAAATATAAAGGCAAGGCGTGCTCTAAATACTAGTAAATCAGTGTTTTGTATCCCGTACACGCAAATGGAAACAAATTTAAATTAAATAAATATCAAACAGCGTGGGTCCACTTACTCACGCTGAACAAATTGTGTAGGCAGGTAAGTTGGTATAGGTAGGTATACAAAACGCTGAAAATTTAATTGTTTCGATAAATCACAATTTCCATTGTATTGCGACATTGGAGAAATATGATTAATTTTTGTTAAATTGTATAGAAAGACACATTCAAATTAGAAAATTACAGAAAAAATTGTGGTTTTTTTTTTAATTGATTTTATATTTTGAGTTAAAAAATATATGTTCAAAATACAATTTACTTTCATACTTCTACAGAGTGTTCCAAATTTTAGGTTAATCCTATTTACATACACTCAAAATGGTAACATATTATTGAGGAAACGCTGTACAAGTGTACATCATATTCTTTTTATAGTATTTACTTTTACTTCTTGTTGGCGGTTTGTTTTAAACATTATAGATATACCTGCAGAGATATAAATAAGGGAGACCTAAGGGAACTTAGCGCCACCAAATATTTCCACAGCCCCTCCAAATAAAAATAACGAATCTTAAAATTTTTTGATAATATCTAATCTTCTATATCTATAATCTCTATAATAAAAAAAAGGAATTATTGTTATTCAGTGTATTGTAACAATGGTTTTTCTTACAAATTTTGGTTGTTCTCAATATCGAAAGAGATGTTGTTAAAACATTAAATATTGAAGATATTTTAGAAGTGTGCTTACTGTAATAAAGGCGGACAACTTGTAAGTATTAAAATACAATTTAAATTATAAACTTAAATTTGTATACATATATTATTAATGTGAATTACTGTGGATTTGTGTGTGGGGGGGGAATGATGAGGGCTAGCCTTGCTAAAATTGTAACTGTACCTATAGTAATAAGTAGTAACAAATTGTGTATACATGTAAATTAGTAGATAGGGGTGTATGTTGTCTTGGTACATTTAGCAAAACTGCATGATCATTCAAAATATAAATTAAGAGTAAAGTTTACTTTTTCTATATATTTAGTTTGTTTATTTTTCTGAATTTCTAACATCTTTTGGTTTTTATCAACTACTTCAAAATATAAAATCGAGTTTCCTAAACATTTTGAAAAATTGTAATAGGTATACATTTTTGAAATGCCATCCTCATAATATCCTGCATATAACCCTGCAAGTTTTCAGTGTTAGTCATTCATCGAGATCCGAGATATTTGACGGGATTTTATCATTTCGGAATAGACTGTATGGCGGTAAGGGTAATTCGTGACTTAATTTATTTTCATCATCGATTATCCATCATAGATGAAACCTGCAGTGTTGAAATTTTGCTAGGAAGGTAATCTTTTTTCGGCATTATATTTCAGATCAATAAATTATTAAATGCGGTTATACCTGAGTTGTTGAGTTGTCTGTGGACGCGATGTATAAATAGACGGTGTAATTTATTCATAAAAAATAACTGCAGCTTTTCCGCAATTTTATAACGCTACCCGTTGATTATTAAATATATTTTATAAGTGTTAACAGCAAATTTCATAGGTGTGCCTAATTCATACATTTTTATCGTTACCTATAGGTGTTTTTCGTCTTGAGGAAAAAACAGTCACAAGTGACTTTTTTGCACGTCTATCATCACGTGAATATGGTATTCTCGTGCTGGACCTATCTCAAGTACATAAAAGGTAAAACACGTTAATGCAATATTTTGTTTCATGGAAATAATAAAACAAAATTAAATAATATTAATTATTATAGACTATTTCAATGATAGCTCATAAATATGACCAATATTATTGACCAATTTACTTATACAACATTTTACAAGGCTTTTTACGGATTGAAAAATTAAAAAATTAGGTTAATTTTAACTTTTAACTTACCCTTTAACATTTAATATTTTATTAATCTAATTTTATTTAACTTGACATATTTTTGTTTATTTTAGATTATATCATGTTAAATTAATTTCAATTTATTTTAATGTTAACACAACAAGTACTAAATTGAACATTATTTAAAAAGGTGTTATATTATAAGAATAGTATTAATTTTTTTTTTATTATTAATCGATAATGTGTATGAAGATTCAAGTTTAAAATAAGTACCTATAATTTTTTTATTCTCAGAATAAATCCTCTTGTGTTTGATATTGACATCCTAATTTTCAAAAAATCACAAACTCGAAGTTCAATAACAATTATTTACCAAAAACAAAAAAAAAATTAACTTTAAACAACGAGTAAATTAAATGTTCAACTAACTTCTAACTTAACTTAGTTCATTAATATACCTAACAATTAACTTTTAACTTGAATATTAATTGACCATAGCCGAGTTAATAGTAGGTATTCATTAAGTTGCTCAGTCTTGCATAAATGCATACATTTACTTTATCGAAATTTACCTTTAATAATATTTAGGTGTATTCTTTATCTTCATTTTTTTTTCCTTTAAAGAAAATTCTTACTTATTTATTATCACAATATGATTAATTTTAATTAATATTTTGACCTATTTCTTTTTTAATTATTTTGAAGTGTTAAACACTTTTATATTAAACTTAAATCAAACACCTCACCGTATAAAGACATTTTAATTAAAATTTATTAATTATACCAGATAAATTTATTTAATTTGAACATTTTAATGATATGCTTACTTTTATACAATAAGATGTATATGCAATATTAAACAATTTAATTTTAATGTAAACATTTTTAATTACGACTTATATTATTTTTGAGATGAAATACCCTTTTAATTTATACAAAACCGTGTCTAAGCCTCTATAGTGCGCCACTGCCGCCGGTGTAAACCACATTAAATAAAAAATAAATAGTATATAAGTACATACGACTTTCGTTTTTTTTTTTTTTTAGGAGAACAAATGGTAATTTGTGCAGTCATTAACGCGATCATTCATTGCGTAATGTACAGCTACTACTTTTTGTCAGCTCTGGGTCCGCAAATGCAAAAATATCTGTGGTGGAAGAAATATCTAACCCGCATGCAAATCGTGAGTAAAAAAAATGTTGGCAATATTTTTACGCTATATTAAACACAGATACAAATAACTGGGAAATTAATTTTTTAGGTTCAATTCCTAGTGATCTTAATGTACAATATATTTTTGTACACATCTAACTGCAAATATCCACGGTTGTTTATGCTTTACACGTTCGCGGACGTTTCTCTGTTTTTATATTTGTTCTTAATGTTCTACATGAAAACGTACAAATTAAAATCCACGAAAAAAGTACATTAGAATAAAAATAACTTCACTAGGTACCTAAAAAGAAATTTATTTATTTATTTGTTTTATTTGTTTTGCTTTTTTTAAAATATACGGCGGTAATAGATGCCATACATCTAAATTATACGTACAACAAACATATAACATAATCGAAAATATTTATTTAACAAAAAATGTATTATATGTTGAGTGCAATTCGACGATTGATTCCACAAAACTCATGGTTTTAACCTAAAAATAAAATCTACATACTATTTAGTATATCTGCCTATATTTATTACTGTACATAATATTTAGTCGAAAAATAAACAATATATTATAATATAGTACATTCCCAATTGTTGATACTATTTTTCCTTCCTTAAAGACCTTGAAACAACAATCAGATAATGCCACTTTTAAATCCGTTCAAGAGCATTCAAAAACGTTTTCGGATTTTTCCAGATTAATCTAATTTTTGCACCAGCAGTATATACAAATAATTTTGTCTTTACATTATACTGTCTAGTGAAATTTCGGAAAATGTTTAGTTATCTGGTTGTTGCACACCGTCGTCTTTAATATTTCCTTCAGTGCGAGCAATATAATTAAAAATAATATTGTTACAGCTGAAAAATAAAACAATAACCTTCGATTTAACATCATGTTAACATCATAATATCACATTAAATAATGTTATTGTTCCCACGCAATAATATTATAACACACAATACTGTGATAATGAAATTAAATACTGAAATAAGTAATAGGTATATACTGTCAAAACCGTACAATTATAACCGTTACAGGTAGATTTTCTTGGAAACGTGAAGATTATTAACTATGCAGGTATAATACCTAATAACAATGTTATTTCCCTTCAATTTACCACAGTATTTGCAGTAAACTTTATTTCCGCTGTTGATAACAATATCATAGACAATTAAAACATATTATGTAAATGTATAATCATAGTTACACGGTGCATATTGTACAATATATTTGGGTGAGAAAATATGTACAATGCAATGAAGGTAGATTATATATATATATATATGTATATGTTTGTGTAAAAAAACTACCTACTTAAAACCAAATAATGTATGATAAAATAAATAAGTGAATTTTACTTTCAACAAATTGTACACTTAACTTTAAAATAAATTAAATGTATACATAAATATAAAATAAATTTAATTTATTATTTAATAATTACTATCAAATGTTTTTACATCGAAATTATAATGCACGGAATTGAATTATAAACTTATTCTTTCCTTTTCCGTGTACCGAAAAATAATAATTAAGAATACAATTTGATAGAGATTTCAGTTAACAGTATGTTGGATCAACGAGTCGTGATAATATGTCACGAAAGTAACCTAATTGATTGAGATTCGTGGAATAAAAAAAATATGATGAATTGATGGATTTAAAAATTGATAATTCTTTTGATTTTGCTGTATCACACGGAAAAAACTATGTTAAATCAGATTATTATTTTTATATTTTCAAAACTACAAAACACAAAAAAATATAGTGTTAATTATAAGTATAAATTATGTTTTTATAAAATACACAATTAGGTTGTTTTTCTAAAACTGTCCAGAGCAATTACATACCTAAAATAAAGAATAATTCTTTAAAATACAGTACGTCTGAGTATTCTTACAAAATACGATGTTGCCAGTGTAATATGTATGATACACGTAAGTATATAGATATAAAGTACCTACAAGCAGTGGCACCGAACTACAAAAATTCTCTATGGCGAGTATAAAATGTGTTTAGGACTCCTCTTCCTAATCAGTAATTCTATTTTGCTAAATAAATGTATGAACAATAGTAAAATAAACGTTTTTTTAATCAAATTTGATCACTTCGCTCAAAGTATACTGTTAGGTACCTACTTCAACATTTGTCTTTTTACACTTAAATATTAAACATAACCTAACCTAACCTTCCTACCTAACTGCTGATGATTTATGTGAGTAAATTAAAAAAGCACATAACAAATTAAATAGTGTCTTAACTAGGCACACAGCTAAAGGCGGGGAGCAAAATGTGCCTGGCTAATCTGAAAACGTGTCCAATCATAGGTCTGCTTACCCAAAATATTCAATGGGGTCCAATATCATAAAGTGGTGTTTAAATTATATCATTATAAGTAAATAGTACCATCCTACTCGACTCGCATTTGGTGATAAAAAATCATTAATGATTAATGATTACTAACCAAATACCTGTTACCAACTCATCGGATCAGCGATATGCAGCCACTTCACTGCGGGCAGTTCATCGCGTGACATTTTATCGCGTCAGACACTTCATCGCGAAACTAGTTCATCGCGAGATATTTCATCACAATACCAGTTTATTGTGTGGAATTTTATCGTGCTCCGTATAGTACAAATAGCTAAAAAATGCCTAAAAAAAAATGATATAGATTTAAAAATGTTAATTTATAATATAAAAAGTCAACTGTTAGTAAAAATACTTAAAAGTTATAATAGATTTAAATAATATTTTATTTTATAGTATACTAAGTAAAATATTTATAAACAATATACAATATTAGTGTCACTGGCAGTGAAAATTGAATTTAGCAGTCGTCTCCAGATCGGTTTATTTTTATTACATTTTTCTAAATACAAGGTGTGGCTATTAAATAACGAGACTGGTTACGAAAAAGTGTTTTATTATAAAAATTATTCTACATTCAAATGCTTCCCCTTCAATATACTCCCCTCCCCTCGCCACATACCTTTCCATACGTTTTTTCCATTGATCAAAGCAGTGCTGGAAGTCTTCTTTGGTGAGGGCCTTTAGGAGCTTTGCCGTTTTTTGCTTTACCGCTTCCATCGACTCAAATCGGGTCACTTTCAAAGCAGATTTTATCTTTGGATACAAAAAAAAGTCACACGGTGCCAAATCTGGCGAGTACGGCCCGTGTTCGAGCANTCTGGCGAGTACGGCGCGTGTTCGAGCACTGGAGTGCGCTTACCGGCCAAATACTGCTTCACAGATAGCGCGTTATGGGCAGGTGCGTTGTCCTGGTGCAAAATCCACGAGTTGTTCTTCCACAACTCGGGCCGTTTCTTACGAACTCTTTCTCGCAGTGTTGCCAAAACTGATAAATAGTAAATCTGGTTGACAGTCTGACCCTCTGGAACCCATTCAGTCATCACGATACCGTTAATGTCAAAAAAAACGATCAACATTGCCTTAAATTTTGATTTGGACATCCTTGCTTTTTTGATTCTGGGCGATTCAGGTGTCTTTCAATGCATCGATTGTCGCTTTGTTTCAACATCGTATTGAAAAATTCATGTTTCGTCGCAAGTTATAATATTTTTCATCAGTCCGGGATCTTCTTTTAACTTTTCAAGGAAATCTGAACAGACCTGTTGACTCAAGAACTTTTGGTCAGGAGTCAGGTTTTTTGGCACCAACTTCGCACAGACTTTTGTCATATGTAATTCCTCATGTAAAATTTTTCTAAACGTTTCTTTATCGGCGTTTACAGTCTCGGCAANCATCCGGATGCTCATTCGACGATCTGCACGCACAATTTGGTTGATTTTGGTCACTGTTTCCGGAGTTGAAACAGTGACAGGGCGACCTGGGCGCTGGTCATCTTCAGTGCTCTCTCGGCCCTCACTGAAGCGCTTTTACCACTCAAAAACACGTTCACGAGATAGAGAATTGCCTCCATAGGCCTCTTGCAACAAATTATAGCACTTGGTCGGAGTTTTTTTCAATTTAACGAGAAATTTGACTAACTATGCAACGAGGACAAAAAGCAGTGTGTACCAAAAGCCGTCGAGAAAAAAACACGTTCCTTTCAAACCACTACAGCACAAATACTATAATAGTGACGAAAACATGTTTTGGTATGTGCATAGATAAGAGATCTAGATACCCAACGCATTACTCGTTTTTTTCACTACCCATCTAGGGCGCCCTCTAGGCGAGAAGTCTCGTTATTTAATAGCCACACCTCGTAGTTCTACAATTACATCCTGTGAATCTCTTCAAATTCATAATATTTCACGCGATGAAATAACTGTAATAATAAAACAATGAGTTTTCGCACGATAAAATGATCGTGATGAAGTAACTGTCGCAATAAAGTATCTTACAAGACTACTATTGTTGCGCGATGAAATTTTTAGATGATGAAGTAGCATACGATTAAGTGTTGGTGATGAACTGTCATGCAATAAACTGTCCCGCGATAAAGTGTTTGTAATTCTTATATCAGCAGTATTATTTTATATTATGTATATTATCCGGTAGATGGCGTAATCATCAAAAAATGAATACTCCAATAAGTTACAAAGGTATTATCATAGGACATATTAAATCAAAAGCTTAGATCATATACAAGTTCAGTCATTAATTTCAAGTAAACAACAGATTATAAACTACAAATGTGTGTAATATTAATTTAGGTATTATAATTTATTTCTTACATCACTATAACAATGTTTTGACAATAAATATTTTATATCTGCAACAAGACTTGTAATAATTGTTAGTGATATTTTCAGTTAGGATAGTTCGCAATCGGTCTACAATATTTTGAAAAACTTTTACTTTAAATTTACCATATTTTGGATTTGTTAGTGCTTCATTGCCATATGGTTTTTGATCTTATTCGGGACAACACTTAAACATTTGAATGTATAAAATAATTATGGGCTGATAATATGATATTGGATTGACATAATTTTTCTTTCAACGAATCAACCAATAAATTGAATATGGGTCAAATGTTTCACCTACTTTCTGTAATTGTTCAGTTTGTTTAGACTTGTTATTAGTTTTTCCATACATCCATCTTTTTTTTCGTATCAGAAAAAAACGTAACTAATTGAATAGACCAAACACATTTTAAAAGTTAGCCGTGACCCGTAGACCATAGCTATTGGCCTATTGTGTTATAAGATGGTAACACAGTGGTCCAGTCCGACCCTGATACCAATATACTAGGTGTATTTATAAGGGATTTAATTCTGTTCCCTTTTAAAACGAGAAATAAGTTCTATATAGACTATAATACAAAATGCAAATTTCAATTTTATTGAAAATTATTACTACGGTGGACAAAATAGTATTATCAAAGAGAACAGCATATTGAGTTAATTAAAAAAAAAAATTGCTCATAATTTTAACCCTGACGTGGTTTAATATGTTAACATACTAGGTTGTTCCTTGTTTACCGTGTTAGATATTTAATAGAAAAAAAAAATGGAATTTATTCCGCACCATTTATTTATTTATGTATTCATCGGTTTATCCTCTAGATTTGGTATAGAAGGACGGTTTTTATGAGAAAATCGAAAAAGATTTCAAGTAAAAAGTACCACCTACCCACTGTAGGGCACTAGGGCCTAAACTGCACAGTGTTCGAGACATCCGTTTTAATAGTCTCAGGAAAATTTTATGTACAGGGGAAAATTGGAAAAAAATATGAAATTAAAAATCGGTACAAAACAATAATCTCACCATTATGATGATTCAATGTGAATCTATATAACAACTTACCTATACAGTTAATATACATTATTGAAGAGCAATAAACACTTAATTATTTTAAAATAAAAAATAAGAATATAATAGGTTTGTATGTTATTAGCACTTTAAATAATAACAATATTTATTTTTTTATTGTTATTATTTGACATTTTATACATGCTATGTTATATTTTTACTGTTCTCGGTTTTATAAAGAAAATAGTTATACTTTTTTTCAATTATTTTCAAGACAAAAATAATATGAACCGAATATTTGTATTTACATTGGTATCCGTTATCATTTTTGTTTTGTTTTTATACATTGTCTTGAAGTTCCTGTCCGTTACGGATGTTGGAAATCATCATAATATTAATTTTTTCCTTGTCGAATAATGTGCGAATTAATTCACTTGATGCTACTTACATCAAACCCTTCGTAGAGTATATTAAATACATTCCAATTCATCAATTAGTAGGTATTAGATATTTTTTTTAATTTTCTAACGAGTTATAACTTAACCATTTTAAAACATTACGTCGTATTTCGTCGTATAACGAAAATACATTTAAGGTTTTTTTTTTTTTGATAATTATCAAAAAGATGCTTAATTATAGATTTTGGTTTATGAAGCACTGCAGTCCACGGTATCTAAGATTTTATATTGAAAAAAAAAAACAAGAAAGTACCTATAAAACTTGTTTAAATCACAAATCGTACAACTCTCTTAAAATATAGATATTTAAACATGTTTAAAATTAATATAATACAATTTTGGAAATAGTGTCATTTCATCACAAATCCAATATTATTACAGTTATTATTTTATTTCTACAAGTGTGTTCTTCATCATACAATTTATAAGGTCTTTTTTTGAAGCCCATTGCTGCAAAACAAACATATTCCTTCGATTTTTCTCTGTTTTGAGATGTATTTCACTAAATGGACGATCCTTAATTGTTTGAATTCCTTTTTATTTTTATCAATTCATCTCTATTTTTATCTTATTAAACCGGTCTCTTCTCCCAATAGAGAGCTAGTTAAGACATAATACCGTCTGATAATAATTTGTTCCTATATTTGAACGTGCAGACCAAAACCAACTAATGTAGTCTCTACAATAACAACCTATGTTAAAAGATATTATACTTTCAAATCATTTCACTCGGAAACACAAACTATACAACATAGTTTATGTTTATAATCTACAGACCCGTAATCATGGGAGGGGAATAGGGGGCGTTCCCCCCTAGACTCGTTCTTTGCTACCTCTAGATTTTTTACATTTTATTACTATTATTGGAAAAAAAAAATATAAGAGCAAAAGAACCTGACTCCCTGAAGAATTAATCTGGCTAGGGGCCTGATAATCTATATTGCAATATAACAACCTCTATAAATCAGTATCATTAAATATATTTTACCTTACTAAGTTCATTCGGTTAACCGTTTTTGTTATAAGTTATATTTAGAGTTCACTATTTCACGTGTACATACTTTCACGTATTCACGTAAAATTAACATTCGTTTCTATAAAACCGTATAAATTTGATAAATCCGTATACACGTGTAATTATTCACGGGTACAAGTGTATTCACGTATTTTAGTATGAACAAGTATACCAAATCCCTAACGTATAATAATAGTAGGTAGATAATAATAATAGTTTTATCGACTTAACATTGACACACGTAAAGGCCGGCCATCCCCTATATAAATAGGAGATGTATAAATTCGTATTCTAGTATCGGCCTGCGCAATAATTTTCGTTAGACTCGATAGTCGACTATGTAAAAATAATCGATTATTGTGATATATTTTGAAGAAGCAATTAATACACTCATGATATTTATTCGTTATGTTCGATAGTCAATTGGATTGAAATAATCGATACTATCGATGTATTCTCGATGTATCGATTTCAGTTATATCGATATATTCTCGATTGTATTGATATATCCGATTAATCGATACTATCATTCATGAAAAACGATTAATCGATATATCGGCAAAGACCTATTCTAGTATCTAGGACCTAGGAACTACATAACGATCGCTTAACATCAATGAATACGTGAATACGCAAATAACACTAAAACACATAAACATGGACATTAAATTTACGTAAATTATAAATATTTTATGTGATTACAAATTTTTCATTCACGTGTAAGTACACGGACTTCGTGTTCAAATACGCATTAATTGATGTTTGAAATCAACACCTTTAGTAATATTTTAACGACAGTACCTATAAGTACATATAATATTAATTTGTGCGATTAAATTTATTATTCATTTGGCTGCGCTTTCATTTTTCTATTCGACGTGTTTTTTTTTTTTTTTAATCAAAATTGTGTATCTAATATTTTTTATTTTAGATAAACCTATAGGATAATATTTGGGTCAAATGTACCTATACCGATAATCCTGAGACAAATTCCAAAATTGGCCTTTTTTTTTTAAACCAGATGTCTCTAATCAATGCGCAATCGTGACTATACATTAGACATTGTATTTATAATAATAATTAGACACGAATAGTTCACGAGAAGAATATGAAGTTCTAATAACTATTGCTGCAGTGACAAATAATTGTTTCTTTTTAATTTTAACAATGTGTACACATCATAGTGAGGTAAACAACACGCGGTAGTTTTTTGTTGACAAAAAACATACAGACTTGTTCAGAATTCATTTATACCATAAAAGTAGTACAATGCAGGAAACAAATTACACGTGCTAATTATTTATCCAATTAAGAATAATATTAAGGATCTGAAGAGAAACACAAATATATTCATCCTGGTTTTTTTTTTTTTTTAATTAGAAAGGTAGGTACCTAAAAATTATTAATTTAATATTGAATGTATTTTTTATATTTAACGATTTATTTAAAAAAAAAAAAATTTACGCGGTTTATTAATGGATACGTAATCATACTACAGAACATCCGAACATTTTTGGTTTTTTTTTCCTAATATATCTTTGATGTAATTTAAGTGTTTTTCTAATTTTTTTTTTTTTTTAAGTTCATATTATAATTTATATTGGTATACATTTTTAAACTCAAGTGCAACTAAAACAGGATAACTATACGCGTCTAATGTTCAATTTGAATATTTTAAATTTTCGTAGTTTAGCATTTTCCGTAAGAACACTAACTCATTTAAATTATTTAACCATATTTTGAAATTATTAAGTGTTCTAATTTTAATCAATATATTTTAACTCTGATTAAAAACTGTTTATAAATGTTTATTTATAATATTACTTAGTATATATATATTTTTTTTTTTTTTTTTTTTGTTCAAGAATCTATACTTAAACTTAATGAAAAGATATTGTATCTATTCAAAGTGAAAAATACGATAATGACCGACACGAATTATACGTCTATACTTGAGTATATTTTAGAAAAAGTTAATAATATTCAGGAATTCATTAAAAGCGAAGTCAAGTACGGTAAGCGATACCTGTTATTATTTTTTATAGAACTTATATAAAATATTCTATTCTTGATACATTTTATTAAAATCTAATAATTTCGTATTACTTGCATATTATTATGTATTCAATGAAATTATAATTATATTTAATCACAAGTAATAGACATCTGCGATAATTTTAGATGAAGAAATCGATTCGTGGCCCTTCGTCAAACATCCATGGCCAGTATTCACGATACTTGTGGCGTACCTATTGTTCGTAATAAAAATCGGCCCCAAAATGATGGAAAACCGGGAACCATTTAACATCACTAATTTAATATTGATTTTCAACTTCATACAGTTCTCCTACAATACATTGCTCTGTCTCTGGGTGAGTTGACGTTTTAATATTTTACAGTTGTCACATAATAGCTTATACCAGACAATTTTTCTGGGGGATTAGATTTGATTTAGATTATACCAAACACTAAAAACTAACTTAGATATTGTTATAGTACATACATAAAAAAAATTCAAGGTTATCCAGGTTATCCAATGAGGTAAAACCTCTTATCGGAAATCAGGAGTACTTAACGATTAAAAAACAATTTGTATGGTAAAAATCAAATAAAAATAAAACAAAAATAATTAAAATCAGCTAAGATTATAATTCCGCTTGAAACTCCCGAGTACTAAAGTTTATATGTATTCACCTATAAATATGGAATTTTCTTTTTATTCGTCGAAAAAGAGCAATGAAAATTAAAAAAAAAAAACTCAAATAAAATAAATAATAATTGTTCTTAAAATCAATAGTCATAATAATTTAAACGTTTACCTTCGCATATTTCGATATTAATTCGACGAACACAAACGCTAAAATAATATGCTTATGACAGGCAAATAATAATTATTCGTTTTCAGCTGCGTTCAAACGGTATAATTTCAAACCTATAATAACAATTTTGTCATGTCGTTATTACCTACTTATACAGTTTTCTGCAGGATAGCTGATGTTTCGTGTGCGCGCATAACGAAATTCAAATATACAATATATTATGTATATACTAATTAAAAACGTTAAACGCCATAATATTAATAATGTTATGCATAGTCCAGTAGAGTTCGTTTAGATTTAAAGATAAACACATATAAGGCGTTGGCCCACGACCGCCCAAATATTCAATAACGGCTCACACATTTTTTTTTCCATCATAAAAATGTGTCATATATTATACCAAAATATTTTTATAAATTAATAAAGTCGTCTCTAAATAGTGGATTCAAATGAAAAAAAATGTAAATAATTAATGGTAGTATATTAGGTATAAATAATTGATCGTGTGGTTAGGTAGGCGGTACCAACATTGTCGTTTAATTATTTTCACGGCTTACAGTAAAAATAATAAACGGTGAAAATGTAACAACCATGTTAATATTATAATTTCTGTACGTTTATAATATAATTTATTTACCGAAGTACAATACGTTTTTACAAAACGAGTATAATAGGTATATATTATACTTTGTAATCAAATTTAAATTGGGCGTCCGTCCTTTCCGTCAAAATGAAAAATGTTTGATTTTCTTTTTCGTTTAATTATAAGAATTATGATGACGTTAATAATAAAAAAGATAAAAGAAAGAAGAAAAAAATAATTTTTGGACATCGCAGTGACTCCCGGAGAAATCTGAATGGTTCCCAAACTACAATTTCGATAGGTAGAAAGAGATTTCTTGGAAACGAAAATAAAATTTTAATGGAAACGATGACCGTCTTATGTAAATAACTTTAAAATCTATAATCGATCCTTTAAGAATTGAAATTAATTACCATTATTCACGAATTTGAATAAAGACAATTGGTACAATTCAATATTAGAACAATTCATAACAATAGTATTATTCAGTCGTATTAGGGCCTGATTTGAAGAAATAGAAGCCTTTTGCAATACACACCTTAAGGCCTCTTTTAAATTAAAAAATATTGATCAAAATTTAAAAAAAAAAAAAACAATATATTTATAAAATGGATTAAATCAAATAAAAGTATATCTATAAACCACAAACATTTTCTTGAGTAATAAGAGAACGCATTCGAGTTTTATACGTATAAGTTTGGGAAATGATAGATACAGAATATAATTAAATACAAAAATGTCACATTTTTATACATAGTAATAACTTATTAAACACTCAATCGTATGTCTACTAAAAATATAAAATACCTATACTAATACTATAAAATATAAGTGTACTATTTTTTTTCTATATAGAGTGGGACGGGGCCCTCGGAACCTGAAAACCTTGTGCTCGTATACCACGTGCATATGCGTAAATCAAATCCTGTCGTATAATGATATAATCAGAATAATCACATAAGTCATACATTTTTTATAATTTCAGATAATTTTGACACCCGGAATACCATCATTTATATATACTCATATGTGTCATATAAGTGAAGAGACTCAACACGAAAAATATTTAATAAAATGCGTAAGTACATACCTCTACGCATTTATGCTAATGCCAATAAACGCTTCGTATTTTAATAATTATTATAGCAGTTCAAATATGTATAAGAACGCAATATTAGTAAAACAATGGAATTATATTACCGAAAGAATTAAAAAATAAATTATTCGTTGATTTGATTCGTCCAGTAATACTTTACGGTGCGAAAACACGACCACTAAGAAAATTTGTCGTGAAAAAGTTCTTTTTTTAAAAAGAAAAATCTTGCGGGAAATCTTCGGGCAAACTAAGAATGAAGATAGTTGCGAGCAGGAAAGTTGAAATAATGCAGAGCTAAAAGCCTTATTCCAAATTACAAGCATATAATTTTTAGTATACGAAACAAGTAGACTATTACAATTGGCGGGATATGATTGTAAGTAGGGTACGGATTTATATGTATTAAAAATCCGTAAAAAAGCACTTAAAAATATTTAAAAAAAGCAAAAGTGGTATACGAGTTTTAAAGTCCCCACTCTCACAGTTCTCCACCAAGTACATTTTTCTAACACTGAAAAATGATTAACACAAAGCATTTTATTTTTATAACACGTACAAATTCAATTGAATAAAATTAATTTGAAATAAACTTTTGTTTAGTGTTAAAAAATGATTTTAATAATTTAAAAACAATAGAGGGGACAACTTTTAAACTCCTATACTTTTATTGCTTTTTTAAATATTTTTTAAAGCTTTTTAAACATTTCTAAACGCTTTTTTGTGAATTTTAAGTGTATATAAATCTGTGTCCTAATTATAAGTTATGGGAGTCAAAATGGATTAATAAAACCGGGGATGGAGTAGAATTCGCGTGAAAAAACTACTAGGAATGTCCAGAACGAGGTAGGAACTGGGAAGATAATGTACAAATGTATGTGGAACTACTAGGAGGAGGTTCAAACCAGATAGAAAAATAATGGACCAAGAGGACGGACGATCAGGGTTAAGATTGTATGGTCTTTAGTGGCCAAGGAACTTGAGAAGAAGAAAAAAATGAAATTTATTAATATTATTGAAGGGATTTCAATAATTATTTATCATCAATTAATATTTTTACTCTTGTAGAATGTTCACGGGTTTAGATAATGAACATAATGGCTTGAACTCTATGTAGGTATATAGGTACAGTTACAGATTAAACATAATGCTACAAAACATAAAATACCTAGTTGAGAATTCGTATTTACAGTTGATTCAAAAGAAAAAACCGAACTTACGTATACAGGGTGCTTTTTTTTATTTTTATTTTTTTTTATCATAATTCATAGACTATCATCGACAATTTTAATAAAATCAAAAATGTGTTCTCCGAGAGAAAATAAAAAAAGCTTCTTCCTTCCACTTAGAATCTAAAAAGAAAAAAACAAACAAACGATAAACAAATAGAGCACGAACGCAATATTAATATATTAAAACTCCTATTTGATCGATTACGTGACACCTTGTCACCCGTACGAATTATGTTCTTATCCTGATGTCTCTTCAGAAGGCGTGATATACACAGGGATGGATATTATGATAAAAAGCACTCTAGTGGACTTAGTTTCGAAATAAGTAGTATCAGTAAAAATCAGATATGAAACGCAACATTATTAAATTACAATCGTATTTTAATATCATAACAATCTGAGATTGAAATGGTTCAAATTAAAATCAGTTTATATTATCCAACCTAAATGTACTTATATCACGATAATATTTTATGATATACAATTCGGTGAAATTGTCTTAGTTAAAAAAAATCCCTTTAAAATTGAATTACTTTTAATATTTAAATTCACGAGTGTACTTACAAACAATGTATACATCAAATCAAAATTTGTAAGAAATAAAGTAATAAGTTTTAATAAATTTCACATACCAGTCAAGGTATTTTAAAAGTTCATTTTTTTTCTCAAATATTTCCATTTACAATATTGTGGCGAAACGCGAATGCTCTGCATCGATGGCGTGAAGACCAGAGTTGGATAATTAATTCGTAACACGTACCTAATATTTAAACGGTAGGTAGGTACTTTAGTTATAAATAAAGCTAGGTACTTATAGGAGTTTGCATATTTTTCAATAATCATTCAAAATATAATTAAGTAGTATATTAATTTGTTTTATAATTCTTAAAATATAAAGCAACTTGTTTTGTTTTACATACTTAGCTTATTTTCCATATAAGTGTATATTTTTTTCTATTTGTATTTTAAATGCATTTTTCAAATATTATAAAATATTTAGTATAACATTTAATGAAATTGGAAAAAGTTATCTATTAAAATAATTTATTATTATTATTTTATATTTTTCAAATTATAAATAAGTATTCACCATATGTTTTCACCAGTTATTTATATTTATTTGATATTCAGATACATGTAATGTCGGTTAATACGGAATACAATAAATTGATGTTATTTCAAAAATATTTAACAAATTGTGTATAAAGTAGTAACACAATGCAATTTTTCATTTTGGTAATAGTTAAATAACTATTAAATTAACACAATATGCATTTGCATATTGTGTTAATGATTGCAATTTTTTGTTTGAAGGCAAATTTAAAAAAAAATGAAAGATTAAGAAAAAAAAAATAGACACATTTTCATTTTCATTTTTTGGTTTTAATAAAAAAAATTAAATATTTTGAAGTGCATATTTAAGCGGTTTTGTAAATTTTTAGAACGTATTTAATAAATTTATGGAGCTCAAGTTCATGCAATTTTAAGGTTTTTTAGGGCACAAAGAGTCTCTAACCCTGACTATAATAATAATGTAGGGATCCAAAACTTGGCTGCCGAGGAAAATAGATGTACACAAATTGTACTAACACTTTTGTTTATTATTAGAATGAAAAGTAAAACGTAGGAATTTCGGAAGATCTTTGAACTAGTAGAATCTAACAAAACCGCAGAGTGGAGACTAGAGCTTACGATTTCACGTGTATTTAAAAAAAGTGTAGTTATACATGATTACAGAGCAAAGATCTAGAGAAAAGGGCAGATAATATTATATAGGCCAGTAAGTATTGTCAAAATTCAATAATTATTAATAAATTGGAAAATAATATGCCTAGATTCGTCGCTTAGTGTATTACATACATATAAATACACGAGTTTTATAAATACTCGTGTACCCGTATACCTACATGTGTACTTTATATACTTATAGGAAATCGTAATTCATAATGGAGACAAAAGAAGTATACAGAACTATAGATAACGCTCGAGAATAGACTAGAGCAGAGGTTCTCAAACTTTTTTTTCCCCGAAGACCACGCGCCAATTTGTCTGTTTTTCATAGACACCTAATATTGAATACGGAGCTACTCATTTGAATAAGATTTATTATTGAGTGAAACGTTTTAAAATAAAAAAGCGTGTAAAATTGTATTTTATTCATATCTTTATTTCTTTAATAATGACAATATTTATTTAATTTTTTAATTATTAATTACACAAGTTAAATGTAATAATGTAAAAAAATAAAAATTATATATTTAATGGGAAGGATGAATCTGATTCTTTGGTAGTAAATAATTATCAATATTTGGCAACCGTGCTAAAATGATACTCGTTTTACTTAATAACTATCATAGACCAATATTTATACCTCATGCACCCCCAATTTTCTTTTTCGTTTACATGGACCCCTTGTAGGTTAGAATCGACCCCAGGGGGTTGATATAGACTACTTTGGGAACCTCTGGACTAGAGATTATCAAAAAAGGAAGACTGCTATGAGGTGGATATACATGAATAAAGCTAATATCCACTTTTAACCAGTAATACTGGATCAGAACCCAATAAGGAAAATATCTAAGATGACGCAAGAATACATAGTAGAAAAGAACGTGGACGTTTTTGAATTAAATGAACCGAATCGGATGATTTTGGCGATGCATAAGATAGCTGAAGGATTAGTTGTGAGATAGAATGGTCTAGAAAACTAAGAATAAGGTATAAGTACCGAAAACGAATATTCTCCATTTTCTCTCATATAGAAAAGTCTATTGGTGTGGTTCTATCCGTATGTCAATAAAACGAAGCAAGTTAAACCACAACCCTCCTCTCCCACCATAATGTAAATCCCAGAAACAAAAGCTGATTTTAATATTAGTTTTGGCTGTTTTCCGAATTAGTTTTCGGTATCATAACTTTTTGCCCCACTCATAAATATGTATGTAAAATGTAAATATTTTATTTGTTCGATGAAAAATGAAATTTAATAAAAAAAAAAAGGACGGACATACGTCGCACATCGGCGCAGCCACTGTTGTAGATGGGAAGTTGGGAAGATAGGATATAGATGGGAATTTAATGTAAATCTATAAGTAATGATAAATTACTGCTCACGAGAAACGATTGTGAGTGGAATTCTTTGTCAACAATATAAATGTCATATCATGGTAAAATAATTACAACAATGTGTGTTTCAATGACAAAAATGATTGTTTAAAAAAGATTTTTAAAATTTTAAAAACTTAATAATAATAAAAAGTAAGTAAAAACTGTTGCCAGTGACAACCTTATTTTTAATCTATCAATCTTTTTTAACCTAAAAAACCATGTTATCCTCATCATCTCGAATATTAATTTGAATTTCAAAAAATGACTTTTTTAAAGTACCACTCAGAAAACATTTTCTTTCAAAAAAGATGCTGTACTTGATAATCGGAGTAAGTTTTCTGGTAGAAAAAGGTTTCCATAAAAAAAAAAAACATTATTAAATCAATATATTCTTCGCTTAACTCAGAATCTAAAAAATTAAAATTTCGTCGATACGTTTGAATATCTACTAAATGTGTCCGATGAATAACTGTAATACTGTTTATTATTTTTACAGCTGCACACCGTTTCGTGGTTTTATTTTATATCCAAGATCATTGATTTACTGGACACGGTAAGCTTACTAATCAATTTTTACATACATTTTCAAATAGTACACTGATAAAATCTTCTATCCTATCAATCCAAATAATTAATCATTTTCGTTACAGGTTTTTTTTGTTTTGAGAAAAAAACAATCTCACGTATCATTTTTGCACGTTTACCATCATACAAAAATGGTGATCTCGTGTTGGATACACATGCGATTTTTCAAAAGTAAATACACTGTGTTTGTGCAACAATATTAAATTTAATAATTAATAAACACCTACTTAAATCACTCATATCAATTCATAATATGTATGTATACAGAATAACTAATAGAAAAAAATAGAAAATAAATTTCAAACTTTCGATACCTAATATTATGCTAAGTTAATCAACAAAAAATATATGAAGGGTACTGAGAATAAAAAACCAGAAAAGTCACTCCTTTTCAAACTGAGAAAAACATGTTTTTAATTTCAAAACGTAACAATTTTTTTTTTTAAGGTGAAAAGTTCTGATTAAGTTTAACGTTATACTTTTAAACAACAAGACGATAGTATTATATTATTATATTATATTATAGCTATGTATTAACTCAACACTTAACTGGTTGTTAATCGACTTACCTGTTTTTCTTTCCTGTAGACCTAAACTTCTGACGTTCATTACTTTCGACTAATCTTGTTTTTTGTGGGTTCAATCGCTTAAAACAGTAGTGACCAACTATGGCTCACGATCGTTTATTAATAGGCCTACCAAAGTATTAAATCGAAAATTAAAAATAAAAATAACTTCAAATTTCAAAAATTAACACTCACATTAAAATAATAAATGTTTATACTTTACACTTTTTTTCTCATTTATAACAATCAATGCATAATAAATAATTAAATATATCATTTTACCTACAATAAAATATAATATTCTATTAACTTGAAATTAAAAATTTTAATTCTTGGCCTGCCAATAATTGTTATTATTTGTATGGCCCTCTGTAAAAAAAAGGTTGATCACCACTGACATAAAAGATTCGGTACGTCAATATAAATGATTTGATACCAATTACGCCATTTTGGGAAAAAAAGTAACTTTTCGGTTTTTTAATTTTTCTCTGTACCCTTCATAATATTATAATATTATCTTCTTAAAATACTTATTAATACAAATTCAGACTATTTAATGGCAATATTTCCTAATATTCAAGTATGATTTATATTTGTCTATAAATTGATTAAAAATAAACGAAATAAAGTGAAAAATGTAATCATTTAAACGATGTAAACCACGGACTATGACCGTATTCAAACAATAACCTTATATAACTGTACATTTCACGAATCGCTAAAACACTCGCAAACGCTTCATCTAATTGTTTTTTATTATAATAGAATAATATTAAAGTTTAAATGTCTGTTAAATCAAAAAGGGGGAAGGATAAAAACAGATTTTATTTTTTTACTAAATATGTATTTATATTGTTTTTTTTTTTTTTGTATATTTGAACAAACAGAATAGTATATGGTATCTATTAAATACCTAAATGCATATATCGAACATTGATTTTAATTGTATATGATATTTATAGGTGAACAGGCAGCTTACGGAGCGATGCTCAACTCAAGCGTCCACATAGCCATGTACGGGTACTATTTCTTAGCTGCTCTTGGACCATACATGCACAAATATCTTTGGTGGAAAGTTTATGTAACGCGAATACAAATTGTGAGTACCTATATTATTATCTCCTAGTTACGGATTTGCATCAGATCATAATATGATTATTATAATTTTGATAATACGTATTTTTCAGTCTCAACTAGTCATCGCAGTGGTGTATATGGCGTATCTATACAAATACGATTGCACCATGCCAAGAGCGTTGTCGGTTACCGTAATCATCGATCTCTTCGCGTTTATTTATTTGTTCATGAATTTTTATAAAGTCGCCTATAACGCGGACAAAGTAACCGAAACGCAAAAACCGGACGAGAAAAATATTGTACAAACAAAAATTAAATCATCATAAGTGTCATAATGTTAGATAATTATAATAATTTCTGTATAATACTCGAACGTTTTATTTATTTACAATCACGTTTTTTTCGTTATTTGAGTATTTACTGCACATGTATATAATCTTATATTATAAATCGACTAAATTGCCGGCTTTATGTAAGTATATCTGAAGCTTAACAGTCATCTATCAAAAGATTACTAATGAAATACACATCTCTGGTATTAATTATGTGATTAATATCGTGTGCAATTATTTTAAATTGATCGAAAATCGTTTGTGTCATCGTATAATTCATGGAATTAAAAAATATTTCTAGGTTTATCGATACGATTTGTCCTATATATATGGCTTAAACTTAATCGTACTTGTGGTGAACTCATAGTGTCACCTAGATAGTACCTACTAAATTCTTCAATAATTAAAATCAATCAAATGTGAGCTTTTACTCTAATCATCGAAATACCTATACTTTTTCACCAACTGAACTCACATGGCGTTGCCCATGACAAATTAAATACGCGTAGTACTTTAGGTAATCATTTTTTTTTTTTTAAAATAATATAATTCAATATTGTTTTATTGATTCAGTTTAACGTATCCCTTCGTTTCACTCCGTCTTATCGTGTCACACATATTTCGATTTTTATTTCATTTACGTCAGTCGTGTAAAATCTCGGATATACAAATGTATTTTACATTTTTCAACTATCATGTGACATCCATGTCTCTAAAGTAACCCATAAATTAACAAAAATAATTTAATTTAAATTTCAAATATACAAAACCATTTAGGGATTGAATTTCGAAAATTCGGTTTCGATAGATGCACAAACAAACAGACAAACATGTATTACTTCTATTACTATAGATATTGTAATACTATAATGGTCTTATTATTTGGTTCTTACTAGTCGTGGTCAATCTATTTTTCTTTTATCACGTCAATAAGTCAACAAATCATTCAAAACAAACAGATGGATTAAACTATAATTATTATGGTTATAATACGATATTGAGTACGTTCGACCTTTTTTAGCGTACGGTTGAGAACGCTCGAAATAGAACAATAAAATAGCCGCTAACCACTCCCCACCCCCCACCCCTAAAAAATAGATAGTACTATTGAGAACGAAATTATGTGAAAAGTTATTGAACTATATTCAAGTTAAAACTCATAAATAAATTATAAAAATGATATGCGAAATGTCATGTCATGGCAAAAATGGATTATATTTTAACTCCCCGATATAGATTTCCCACACACGTTAAACATTTTAATAATCCTTCCGAAGATTTATTTTGACAGCAATGACTATATAATAGAAATATAATGTATACATTTTTGATTACTATATTATTGGATTTTCAAATTACTACATATTTGACAACGTTGCGTGGGTAAATGTAAAAACTGAGCGTTCTCAATCATAATAGTCAAAAGAGTCTAAAAAAGGTATCAACGATAATAATTGTTTTCAACCGTATTTCTGGTGCTGACGACGCAGTGATGCATCATCGTAGGATTTTTACTCGATTTATATAATATTGGTATATTCATACCTAAGTACTTTACACTTACTTATCATGCAATCATGGATATTAATATTATCCAAAATAATGTTAGTATAATGTTAATTTAATATTGCTACGTATATATATTATTATTATTATTAATAGATTAATTTCGTACTTAACCCGAGTTAGATTGATTGTTATACGTAGCAATATTAAATTAACATTATACTAACATTATTTTGGATAATATTACTATCCATGATTGCATGATAAGTAAGTGTAAAGTACTTTGGTATAAGTATATCAATATTATATATTATATATTATATAGGTTGTTGATATGTATGTCCAGCATTTGCTTTAAACAATACGAGAGCAATAATAGAGTTTAATTGAATGGATATAGTGTATATGTTTAATATTATAAACTATATTTTACTCTTCGCCTTCTCTATAGTAAACTATTACAAGTATTACGCGATAAATATGTAAACAAATAGTATGCTTATAACTCAAAGATTATTCCTAATATCTCAATAATTGCCTATTTCAAAATATACAGTCTATACGTTTTTTTTAAATTTGTAAATTACCTATTATAAAGTAACAATTTTAAAAAGCAATTTTACATTGCTTTGATACGTACAGTCAGGGCCGACTTGAAGGCGGTGCATTCTCATAGAGTCCTGTGCTTTTAGGGGCTCCACGTAAAGTCGAAATTATAGCTCATAATTACATATTGTCAGTTATAAAAATATACATTTAATGTAATAGACAAAGAAGAATTCTATAGTAACGATTTACCTACATTTAACATTAGAAAAAGAATATGCAAAGAAAGCTTATGGACGTTTCTGAAAATTGACTGCACAAAACCTTGATATTTTCCAAGCTGGCCCTGCGTAAATTAATCCTGTATAGAGTAAAAACAATATAGCCACCAGGAAAATTTGTCGAAAAAAGAATTCTTAATACTAGGAAGAAAAATCACGAGGAAAATCTTTGGACCAACCTAGGATGAAGATGTTTGAGAGTAATTAAGGAGAAACAATGTAGAGATATAGAGGCTTTAATTCAAATGCGGTATTCCTCTAAACCTATTGAAGCATATAAACATAAATTATTTACCATAAAAAGTACATAGCAAAATTTGAACAAATTGCTTTTAGAGCAATATGCAGTGACCTTTTTAGCCCCTCAATGACCGAGCACAGACACTTAAAATTATTTTCAGAGTATCTATAGTCATTACTTTAAATTTCCTGGTTAGTTTTTTCTAACTAAAATGCAATATATTTTCTATATTGTATATATATTATAAAGACAATTCTACAATGAACTGTTTTTTAGCATGCGATAATCATCGAGTTCGAATTACAAAACAATATACAAGTAATAACTGTAGCTGTAGGTGACCCTGCAAAAAAAAGTCATATATTTTGTGTTAGTTCCCGACTCCTACCGAAAGTTGATGACAACTCGTATTTATATTTTTGTAATATTCTTTTAAATATAGGCACACCATACTACGAGTAATGCTAAACGGAAAGCACGTTTCGCCGGAGCTATATCGGCGCATTTGGACAATTTAAATTTGAAACGCGATAAAATCGATATAACGCGTCCATGCAAAACGGTCAGGAATAAGTTTAATTTTGTTTTTTTTTTTTTATCAGATTTTTTCCCAATTCTCTCGTTGGTAAGTAAATATGAAATGCTGATTTGGATGAAACTGGATTTATTTTTCGTCTTAGATAATCAAAAATATAAAAACTGTTAACATATAAATAATCGGTTGACATTTCAATTTCCAAAAATCGTGACTCTATACTAACAATTTAATGAAAAAAAAAAAATGATAGACGACGATTTTTCTGAAAATGTTTAATGGTTCGATGTGCTAGAACATCAACCTATAATAACTCGCCATAGAACAGCAACCCCGAGTGAAGAATATTAATAGCGTCCTGACGTCCCGCTCCCGAGTAGCCAAAAACAAGACATGCGAAACTATTAGAAATAACATTATGTTCAATACGTACAACCCAATTAACATCTTTCGGTATATTGAATTTTCACCAACAGGTGACAGAACGTCATGCGATTACACATATCGTCCCTTTCAAGCCCATACTCAGAATTAAAATAGTACCTAGTATCGTGATCTTTTTTTTTTTTAATATTATTTACTATTGCTTATTTAATTAATACGTAATTTAAATTCTAATTTATACGATAATGATATAAAAAAAATATTGCAAAATTTTAAGTACCTATCTATTACATAGTTTCCACTAGTCAGTATTGATTTAATTTTAATAATACAATGATCTAGGTACCTATAGAAAATATTTGCTGTTTTTCCTATAATTTTGTTTCCGACTTTACCCAATTATTCTGAAAACACAGAGAAAATCGAAAAATAACTTCTTAAAAGTACCAACTAGATCGAAAATGTAACAAAAAAGGTCTTTTGTCGTTTTCCGATTGAAACAAGTCTTCTGTTCAAAATGCTGTTTAAAAAAAATAAGAAAAACACTCATCATGTAGTAAAACCAATAAATCCCTTGCTTCGCCTTGAGTATAAAATACATTATATACATTTATAATACATCACACAGCACAATTCATAAGAAAATATTGAAATAACATAACTGTATTATTATTTTGTCTATGTTTTCGAAATAATTGTACCGGATATATGTCTGACTACCGCCCCATGTCCACAGATTGCTAACTATATACACGTATAGAGTCTAGTGAACAGAGTTTATGACCCGGTTCAATGATTTTTACGGAAATTACGGGTCTTCTCGTTCTCATCACTATATATTACAGATAATCAGTGACGTACACAGGGGAGAGAGGTTGAGGGTTATATCTCCACCTAATGGCAAAAAAAATGAAGAAAAAGAATAAAGATATAAGTAATTTATTATCGAAATGCATATATTTCAGCCAGGATATAAGAAAAAAACTTGACGTATTGATTAGAAATTGTTTTATTTTTTTTTTTTTTTTTTAAGATCCGGCTTTTAAATTATCAATTCCCATAGTCGAGTGGCGAAGAGAATTGATTAGAAATTGTTTTATTTTTTTTTTTTTTTGCTACATCCCCTCCTATTGAAAATTTTCGGGCACGCCACTGCAAATAACAATTACAGATCGAAACGGCGGCGCGACGTAGCCAGAATAAAAAAACAACGGCTAATATTATTTTCGTTACCAACCAACAAAAACCGTGTCGTTATAGCTGTATAGTATCCGCCCACCGAAACACACAATCCGATTCATATAAACACAATTGCGAAACGGAAATATTATGTATAATATTTATAAAATGTTTGTCGAAATGCAAAACAGCAGTAGAGTTCCAGAACCGAGAATTCCAGAACCGTTACGTTGGCTAACCGAGACCCATTAACGATCACTAAGTGCGCGGCTCACGTCGGTTTCTGTTTGGCGGAACGTTATTACGTCGTAATGCGTTTGGCACCGGAGTACGGGAACGAATTTTACGATGATCACGGCGTGTACCAGACGGCTACGAAGACGGGTCAACTGTCGTCACCAGGACCCGGTTGGAAGTAGAACGTATTTTGTTGCGGCCCGTGTCCGTGTCCGACTTAATCGTTAACTCGATTTTTTCGGTGCCCTGTGACCGGTAAGAGGTTCTCGCACGTTTTCGTCGCGAAGTACCGTCCAGAACGGCCGTTGAGTCTAAAATTTGAGTTCAAACACCCATGATGAAACGCACAAATACAAATTTTAATGTGCTGTATCCCTCTTACAAAAGCATGGCACGCCATGCATTTGCCATATAGCAAATTTGCGTTAAGTGCGAGGATAACTATGTGCTGTTAGTTTTCATATTAGAGTGAATTGAACTATTATCAAATATTTTCTGTGAAAAAAACATTTTTTTAAGATAATAATTTAATATTTATTCAATAAAATATTAAAAAATAACAACGATACATACTGATATTTCCATATTATACACCTAATAATATAATATAATAGAATTAAATGTATCAACGAAACAGAAATAATATGGTTGTAATATTAATCATGAACGGAAGTGAATTATTATGTAAAGAAAAATCGAATTAATTTAAAATAAAAAACTGACATACTTTACACATAGATGGGCTGTTGTTGTAGGTGATAAGTTGGGAAGGTAGTAAAGGAAAAATTTAATTTATATCTGTACGGAACAATTAACCATTGCTAACGAAAAACGATTCTGAGGAGTTAGGTAAATAGTGTTGCTTTATCATCAATATATAATATGTCATTATAATAAAAAAATGTAATATGCGCATACACATATGCATATAATATACACATGCATTATATATTTTCTTTAATAATGTTTGTTTAATATTGTACCTATTTCCCATGGTTTTTCCTGTTATTGATTAATAATCATTTATTGGGAAAACTCAAAAAATCAAAAAATCTCCCCAACCAGATTTTCTTTTAGAAAGATTTCTATCATTGTAAATCGAAGCAAAATTGCTGGTAGAGAAGTGTTGGCCACAGAAAAATAAAATAATCCAAAAAAAAAACATCACTGTAAAACCAATACATGTCTCGCTCCACTCAGAATCTAAAGTATCAAACAAAAAATTACCTCACAATAAGTGAAAATGTCTGCGGCTTCAAAGGTTAATAATGTTAAATATAATATGCATAATATATATATATGTATATAAGTATTATATAAATATTATTCTGTGTATGACGTGAGCGGTGAGCGTCAAAGGTTTATTTATCTACACATTATTTTATGTAAAACGTAATAAAAAATTATTGTACCTACGTAAGAAATATAAAAACATTAAATTACACAGTAAACATAACATTACAAGTAGGTACGTACGATTGAAATCCGAAATAATAAAATATACATTTCTGGTGCGATTGATTACATGGCCGCCATTACCGGTATCAAATAATCGATATTCTATATAGGCACTCGGAAAAAAACCACCGGGTTTTAATGAGTAACGTGGAAAGTATAGCTAAGAACTAAGCTATAGACATGAAAATCTGCGATCTACTAAGATTACCTCCACATAATCTAGCTGATTTTTTTCTAGGCGTCTATAAAGTAGATATCTAGAAAATAAAATAGCCAGCGTGTAAAAGTTCCAGAAACAATTTACGCAGAAAGTAAAAAATACGTCCTAGGATAATGGAGACGGATACAGCCACTGTTATAGGTAATTTAATGTATACCTATAAGCAACGATAAATCATTGTTTAAAAAAAGACGATTCTGATCGGAGTTCAATTGATAATGATGCTTTATCAACAATATATGTGCCATATTATAGTAAAATTATTAAATAGGCTATATATATACTTTATTTAATAATATTTATTTAATGTTTTACCGATTTCTCCGGTTTTACTACGTTTTTTCCGGTATTTCCGTGTTTTTTCCCACTTTTTCACATTTGCAGGAAAAATTCCTGAGAAAATCGAAAAATGCTCACTCTAAAGTACCTCGTGCCAGAGATGATCTTGCTCCGATTTTCTCAGGAGTTTTCTCAACAAATATGAAATACCTAATGAAAACGGAGGAAAAATGGGAAAGTGTAAGAAATTTAGTCATTAGTTAAAAATATTATAGCTTTCTTTTTTCCTATGAACAACTTTTCTACCAGCAATTTCGCTCCAATTTACAATGATAGTAATTATTTTTAAATAAATTTGACTGGGGAGGTAATTTTTCGATTTTTTCTGAATTGTTCTCTCAAATGTGAAAATCCAGGAAAAAACACGGGAAAATCGGTACATTAAAAAAATATTATTAAAAAAAATATATAATTTCTATTTTATTATCGTACTATAATATGACATATATATTGTTTACAAAGCAGTAATATCTACTAAACTCCACTCAGAATCGTTTTTTCATTATCAATGAGTTATTGATTCTTACAGATATAGATTAAATTATTTTTAACGGTGCACCCGACCCCATTATCCTAGGACGTCTTTTTAAGTGTTTTTTTTTTTTTTGAAATTTGTATGCACTTTTAAGCACAGGACATTGAGTGGGTATAAATTAATTCCTAAATAATCAATTTTGACATTACTTTAAATTTATGAAAGACACCTTTCGTACGGTTCAATGTCATCGTATAATGTGCCCGAGGGCAACGACTTTCTGCGAGTCTATGTAAAAAAAATATCTATTAGTATTTTATAACCAATGGTATGAAATTAAAATATTATTGTTTAGCAATGATGACTGATGTAGAAAAAAATAAAATAAAATGTTTAAAAACTCTTTATTCTTATTAATTAGTTTATTTTTTTTATTTATTTGAAATACACGCCCGAAGGTATTCAATACAGAAAATATATAAAAATAAAATTATGAAAATGTACATAAATAGTGGGAAATAAAAAACAATCGTCAGGAAATCTGTAAGTTTTCTAGGTATATAAATAGTATGCTGTATAAAAGTTGAAAAAAGAATATATTGATTTGTTGCATACTTTGAGAGGAATAAAAAATATCAAAATAATTTTGAAAATTATTACAAGAGACTAGTGTTCTGTTGATATGGGAAAAATAATAGTAGAGTGTTCTGTGCCTAGTAATGTGAAAGGTTGGCTGATTTCTAGAGTTAAAAGTAGGAACAGATAAATTTGATTTTACTAAGAAGAAAACTGTCCTCAATAATGTTATTTAAGATTTTATAAATAAAAATGACGTGATAATATAAACGTCTAGAACTAAAGAATTGACAAATAAAAGTTTTCTAAGAGTTTCATAACAATGATCTGCGACTATAATTGGGAATTTTAGTATTAATAAATCTAAGAAATTTATTTTGCACTCTTTCAATTTTGTCAATCTAGATAAGTTGATATGGTTTACATAAAATGAAGCCATATTTAAGAACTGAACGAACAAAAGCAAAATAAAGAGTCTCAAACGATAAAATATTGTTAAAGTCTCGAGTATTTTTGATAATAGGGCAAAGTATCCGTGATATTTTTATTATAATTGCTTAAATGTGAGTAGAAAAAGAGAAGGTAATTCCAAGATCTATTAAAGAGTCAACTTTAGGAAGGTGATAATTATTGCAGTAATAAACAATATTAATCGGGGATTTATTACAATAAAAAGAAATAGAATATCATTTATTAATATTAACTTGTAGACCATTTTCATAACACCAAGTTCTGAAGTTATCAAAGTCTTTATGTAATTTAGAGCCATCACCTAAAGAATTAATATTGTAATATAGCTTCAAGTCATTAGTGTACATGCTAAAATTTGCATCTTTAAAAAATTAAGCCAACGTCGTTCATGTACAAAATAAAAAGTAGTAAAAGTATGACCACCCTAGGGGACACCCGAGAGGACTGAGATGTTATTCAAAATATAACCATTTAGCATTACCTATTGAGAATGACCAGAAATATATAAGCTCAACCAATTTAACATGAAATTATTAACACTCGTCAATTTTAATTTATGAATCAGCACAGCGTGGTTAATTGTGTCAAATACTTTACTGATATCAGTACAGATAGTATCAACCTGACTACCGTTTTCAATAACATAAATTAAATATTTATGATACGAAATTAAGTTTTAGGAAGCAGACGTATATGTACGGAATCCAAATTGTTACGGTATAATATATTTATAAAAAGTGAAACTTGAATGAAAGGAATTGAAGACATAATGCTAATAGGTCGGTAGTTTATAATATTAGAACGATCTCCGTTTTTAAAAACTGGGTTGACATAAGATTTCCATAAGTCTGAAAATGTGCCTGAAGATAGCGGCAATGTAAAAAAATAGTGTAAAAGAAGCGTTAAAGCATATCTACATTGTTTTAAAACAATTTCAGGGATAGATCCAGGTGTGCTATTATATTTACATTTATCCAGTCCCACAAAAACTTCTTGGACAGTAATATTGATTTTAGAGAGATCAATACAATCAGGGAACTTAACCCTTACTTAAATTATTGGTTGGAGGACTAAGGTGTGAATAGGCAGAAGAAAAGTGTTCATCAAATAAATTATAAATATTTTACTCGTCCTGTGCAGCTTTATTATTTAAATACATAATTCTAGGAAAAGTATTTAATTGTTTGCCGTCTTTAATAGATTTCCAAATTTGTTTAGGATTATTAACCAAAGATAATTGTGCCTCAGATATAAAATAAATATAACAAGATCGAGAAAGTAGTTTGCATGCAAGGCGAAAGTTTGAAAAAATAATTTAATCAGAGTTATTTTTAGATTATTTAAATTTAAAATGTGTTTTTTTTTTCGTTTATTAACAGTCTTAATTCTTTGTTACTAAATTGGAAATATATTTATAAGATAAAATAGGAACGTGTTTTAGCAAGATCGCATGATAGATGGAGTAAAATTTATTAACAGGTGTGTCAGTATCTATATTATAAAATGTTAATGATCAATTGATACTATTTAGTTCATAGATAACATAAATAAAATTTACTTTTCTAAAATTCCATGTGCTATACTTAGGAGTTAATTATTATTGGTGGATGATGGTTATCGAAGGGGACGATAGGGTCCAATGATAAAGAGACAGATAACAAAGAAAAGGATGAAAATACAAAGTCTAATAGAGAATTATTATGATTAAGAATATGGTTGAATTGACGAAAGTTAAAATATGAATATCCGAAACTAATAGAGTTGGATTGAGTAGTGGATCGAGAAAAAGAAACCCCGGAAATAGAATTAAGTTCAAAATGAGCTGATGACAGGTTAGTCACCAACGATAATAAATTCATGGTCAGCATAATTCGTACGAAATAATTCCACAAAATTAATGTGATTGTCCTAAGTAACAAGGTTAGAAAATGGGAAATGTAAACACCACCTATAAATAAATTCTTATTACCGACAGACTAAATTGAAAAGTTGTTCGACATTATTTATTGGCACAGATAACACTTTAGCGGCATATTTATTATCAATTGCGATAAAAATACTGCCACCTCTAAGGTGAGGACTAGTATTTACATTCCTGTCAAAGTGAAACAGTTGATAACAAATTAAACCTAATTCAGTGTCCCATAAATCTGCAGTGAGCCAACTTTCGGTTAAAATAATATAGGCAAAATAGAACACAGAACAATTACAACACAAAATATATAATTTAGTACGTAAATCACGGACATTTTTGTAATGACCAATGAAATTAATAAACTTATCAGCTAACTTATTAATATTAAAATAAACGTTACTATTATAGTTAAGTAAAGACGGAGTTGGAGCTTCATTGAAATTGGACGGGCGTGAATGTATTGTTTTGTCCGTATCAGTGTATAGAACAAAAAAAAAAATAAAAATTGGTGGTATGTGGGTTTTCCACGTAATAGAAGTGTTCTAGTGTATTATACACTTTTTCATTCGTGTTACTATAGATACCTGCATAACACAGGAATTAAACTATATTTATAGTTTATTAAAAGGCGGACATGTTATTCTTGTTTCATCGTTATTGTCGTTATTATTGTTGTTGTCTCCGTTATTTTCATCTTTCAACTATATTTTGATCATGCGTTTGTGAAAGATTGTTCCTAGATAAGCGCATCTTCTTGGTACTATTTTTGAACGATTAAGGTTTGATTTCCTCTGCATTAGCATAATATGATATATAAAAAAAAAAATAAAGAAAAAGAACGTGGCTGTTCAAAGCAACAAACAAAAATTGTGATACGTCAAAAGCGTAATTCACTACAGATGTCGTAAACTGTACGATAATGACATAAATAATACAGTACATATAAGATATTATAATTGGAAAGAAACCATAGATACCATAGATATGTTTTGACAATAGATACCAACCCAGTACAGCACATAGTTTTTTTAAATTTTATCCGTGTTACTAAGGTATACCGGTATACAATTTACACATTTATTTTAACTAATAACTAATTATTTAATAGCTTTATCGGACTAAATGTATGCCTAAAACCTGCTCTGTGATGTCCTCTTTAATTTAAAAAAAAACTGCATGGCGATTGATTAAGTAATTTCGTAGCCAACCTGTAACAAAGATTTACATTTTCGTTTTTATATATATATAGACCCATGATTTATACTTGCATATTACATACAGTCTTGACCCCCCAATGCAAATTTCATGCACCACACGATTGTTGTTATAAAATAGGTGTAATAATATTCCGATGCGCGGCCGAATCGTTTAGTCGCGTTTATATGATCGTGTACAACAATATATATAATTATTCACATTGACGAAAAACACTTACATCGTAACTACGTACAATTTCATGATTGATAGTTTTACAATTTTTCCCCCTTCCGATTCACCCTCCAAAAATGGATAAAATATAAACATTCGTACCTATAATACAGTTTACAACCAGATGACTTTCATCGTTCATTCTCCTCCGAACTGATCTCTAAAAAGGTAAGATATACAATAATAATAATAATATTATATCCGTACAAAGTGTATACCTATCTATACTGACTGCAATACTTTGATGTTTGAAGTTTATACGTGGTATAATATTTTATAGATTCCGGAATGAAACGAGCTAGTGTTATAATAATATATATATATATACATACACACAAATAGGAAATAGGAATGTATTTATTGATTTTACAATGAAGTGTGTGTATATATGTAGTTTTTATGTTTTTTCTTTCTGGATAGTAAAAAAAGTACCTCGGAAGTTTTTATTAGAATATAGAATTAACTGACTGTGATGTCCAGATAAATGAAAAACTAAAGCGAAAAATTACTGAGCAAAAACACTATTTTAGTAATTTGGTTAAGATTACTACCATAATAATTCCCAAATTTTAGATTCTGAATGGAGCGAGAATTGTATTGGTTTTACAATGATGTATTTTTTTTTACCTCTAATGATAGCAAATTTTCTGAAAGGAAATCTGACTGGAGTTGTACTTTAAGGAGGTAGTTTTTCAATTTTCTCATAGGTTTTCTCATAAAATGTGAAAATCCAGGAAAAAACATAGGAAAATAGGGACAAACGTAGGAAAAACGGGAAAATCGGTACATTAAACAAATATTACTAAAAAGATTATACAATGCCTATTTAACTATTTTACCACAATATGACATATATATTGTTCACAAAGCATTGGTAATCGCCTAGGCAATCTTCCGTGTACGGGACAATGTGATTTAGTAAGACCCTGGAAAAAACCTTATACGCAGAGTTCAAAAGTGATTTGTCTCTATAATTGTCACATCTATTCTTATCTCCTTTTTTTGCAATGGTAATGATTGCTTCATTCAAACTATCCGGTATTCGTTGTTCAATCCATATTAGCTGATACAGTCTGTAGATTAGTTTGTGCAGCTCTTCACTTCCATATTTTGTGAGTTCTGTAGTTTTTCCGTTCCCGTATGAAAACTTCTGTAGTAATTCTGAGTAAACAACCAGAGTTATGATTCATATGTTATTATTATGAATTCTTTAATGCGATTACGTAAAATTATAATAAAAATAATATCCATTTTCCCTATCATAACATTCGAGTTCCAAGTTCGTGTCCTTTGGATAATAATATTATAATATAATTTTAGTAGAATTCAAAGAACCCACGATAGAAACAAGGTCAAACGTAATTTTTAAGGATTTTATAAACAATTTATACAGTTACTCTTTGATATTATAAATTTTTAATATTTAAAATAATCATAACTGTCGGGACTTAAACAAGGCCGTTGTCGCAGCCGATAACGACGCATGCTCTAACGATGACTTCGCTAGTTGTTGCGTTACTATCAACGACAATCCTAAAATATACAATTTTACGGTCACAAAATTCAGTTTTCAGAATAATTGTTGTGAGTTAATATAATATTTAAATTCGCTGTAAATGTATAACACACGGTGACTCCCGAGCATTTGTCTGTTTGTCTGTTTCCGACCGCTACGCCGCACCTGCATATTATTGCGAACGACTGGTAATTTTGTCAAATAATAGTCGGTTTTCATTACCATATTTATTATTTTTTGTTTAATAGCTCTAATAGCTAATATTTTCATTGTGTTTGTTTATATTATTTGTCTGTACAAGTCGTCGCCACTGATTGTCATCGATAGCGTTGGCTCAAATAACCAAGACAATTTATATTTTTTTATTTTATCTTATACTGCTGGCTCGAATAGCCTTTCGTAGAAGTTCTGTTTTTTTACATATTTAAGGTAGGTAAGCAGCTGACCAGTCTACGCTTTGTATATCTACTATATGTAACATTTTTTATATTATTTTAGATTCAGAGTGGAATGAATAAGCTTAAAGTTTTACAAGGACGTTTATTTGTTTTTTCTTTATCTGTGTGCAACTTTTTTATCAGAAACCTTGCTCCAATTATTGAGTGTAGTATCTTTTCTGAAAGAAAATCGGTGCGAAAAAATACTTGAGAAAGGTAATTTTTCGATTTTCCCAGAAGTATTCTTAACAAATGTGAAAAATCGGGAAAAGAATATGGGAAAACCGAGAAAAACGTAGGAAAAAGGCAAAAATAGGAGATAATAAAGCTAATCAAATTCTGTTTTAGTTGAGCGAAACTGAAAACCGAAAAATATAAGACATGGAGATATTAGTTAAAATATAATGCGGCCTTCTTTTTTTCTGTGCAGTGACTGCACCCACGTGCGAAGTATGTTCGGTTTTTTTAAATCAAATCTAGATGTCTGTAAGTCTCAGGTAGTTTTTTTAGATAAGTGATAAAAATATTGAAATGTAGAAAATTAGCTAAAAGTATATATTTTTGCATTTCCCACCTGCCTAAAGGAAAACTATTTTTAATTTTAGACAATCTGGCTGAAATTTGTTGTGCTACTATTTGAGTGAAATACATTGTTATTACCTTTAGCTTACGTATATACGCAATGAAATATCAAATAAAATCACCACCATGGGGGAAATAATGTTTCACAGGTGATATTATATTACTCTATGTAAGGTTTGAATAATATATAATACAAGACGTAGGTATATCGTACTTCAACTCGAGCCTATCCATTTTAGTTTTAGACGTCGGTATACGGTCTGTAGTCAAACACGTCGTTTTAACACGTGAAATCAATACCTACTGCTTATTAATACATCTTTATGTAGCTACTTCAACATTTTATGAAAAATTTTCCCTCTTCGAATGAGATTTTTTTCCATTCAACTTTTGACAATAATTTCAGTATGTGTAGGTACCGTTTATAATGGCTTTATTTCGTTTTATATGAACTACTATAAAGTTCACTTTCTTTTTTTTTTAATCTTTAACACGTTTTGTTTTGTGATTATTTTCCGTAATATATATTTTTTGTAACGTACCTATGTACCATTAATAATCAATTAAGTATACCTACATTTTAATTTTAAATACCTATATAAAGTCTACAAAGAAAGATTTCTTTTAATAGTAGTACCATTTAACTAAAAATATTTCGATAACAAGTAAAAACGTTAATTTCCGTCTCACAGTAATTTCTATTTAATTGATAGTTGTTTTTTTATGTTTTCTACAGTAATACTGTCTTTAAATTTACTCTCATTAAATTCACCCAATTTCGACCGTTTCTTATATACATTTTTAATATTACATAGAAAGCTAGTAAAAATAAAATATTTTATTTCAAAATTTTATTTTTTACTAAACAATTTATGTCGTTTAACTACGTTCATTCTAATGTATAGTAATAACTAATAATTATCAACTTTTCTTCTACTAAATGAAGAATAAATAGACAATATATCTAAGAACCTCCTATCTGCTTTTATTTTTTAAATTTTGTACATTGAAAACGATTCTATTGTAAGTCTAAAGACCATACAAAGGTCACCTTCAAAAATGATTTTTGGTAACGAATTTTGTCTAGTTAGTGATTTTAGAAGATCATTCTATCATTTATTTACTTTTATTAATAATGCGGAAAAACCGGAAAAAAATTACATTCAAGCAATAATGGATTCTATTCATTTCGATGTGGTTCTACTTATCAGTGAAAAATAATTACAGAAACCTGAAATTTTCATCAAATAATAATATTACCACTTTCTTGGCGTAATACGACTTTTAAAATATGCTGGCGTGGTTTTAGTTATTTGCATTTTGCGTACAACTGCTTAAGTACCTAGTTACTATTGAATATTTTCCAATTGTTTGTTTGATAAAACTTTTTTTGCTCAAATAAAAGTATTTAACAATTTAATCATTTTTAATTAAAAATAACCATGGATCTCTCAATACTAATACAATTATTAAACCGTTATTTAGGTAGGTAGTTTCTAAACGATTAAATTCTAATCAATTAGAAATGCAATGTGAACTAAATAGGTAGCCGCTTATAACCTCTTCGTTTCGCATTATTTTTATTATGTACATGGTTGATGTGTTAATTACTCTACGATATAATATAATTATGCATAATTGCCAATGTATAGCTAACGTATACTTTACCTACTTTATGTTAATCGTGGGTTTTACACGTTATTTTGACGTAGCTACATAAAAGAAGTACAAAGAATAATAATTGTATACACATTTATACCTACCTACCTATTTTGGAAGCAGATTAAATTCACAATATAAAGATCGATGATATTAAATGTACACAAATATTAACTCAATTTTCCAACTGCTACATAAATATTCTTTTTATGAATTTCAAAAAACAAAACGTTTGTACTTTAATAAAACGTGATTAACTTATATACTTTACGTCTAAAACTCAATCGTAATATTACGATATACGGTATAAATCTACGATATTAATTATTCGTTGAAAACCCGTACCTTTTTTTTTTTTTATCCTATCGATGAAATACTATAATTCCTTTCAGTTATCCCACCATTTAACATATGTTACCCTTATTATTAATACGTGTAAGTTAGTGGAGATGTACTATAGATACTTACGTTGGTACGCATAAAGCCCCGAGGGTAATGAACATTTTTCTATCGACCTTGTAATAATCGTTCTTTGCAGCTATCTATGGTATAGATATACCTATGTAGATATTTGTGTCATTTACTTAAACATTAAGAGGGGCGAAGAGGGTACTCTTCTGATCAAATTAATTTCAATGGTCCGAACCATTTCCTATGTCATTTGCACGAAAACTACAACAACAATACGCGACCAAACATGAAAAATATAAATTATTATGTATGTGCTAGTAAATTTACTCAGAAATAAGTTTTAAACTACATAGTGCTTTTCATATTTTAAATATGTTTTATGCGTAATTTTATAATTTAATAAATTTAATTAAATTGTATACTTGGTATTTTATCTCGTACTTTAAATCTTAATTAAATATAGTGTAGAGAGTTATACTTACGACTTACGGGAATATCCAAAGAAATAATAAAACGATATTCAAGTGAAGCAGACGTAGTTATTTCTGTTTAGTTCAATTGTTACTAAACCTATGTATATGTATTTAGAAGACTATTAAATTGATCAAATAACATTGACAGTAAAGACATTTCCTTTTGAGTGTGAACATATTTTCAATATTTTGAATAGGTAGGTATGTATATTAAATATTTTCTTAAAGTGTCTATTACATTTTATATTTATAAAATAATCTAGGTACTTTGTAGGAGTGGCACCATAGATATTGTCTATTGGCGTTAAAAAAAATCCTCGTATTATGATAAATTTATTTGATTTAAACGAATAAAATTTCTCAATAAATAGTTGGTAAATCAAGTGTATAAAAAAAAAATGTCAAAATTGCCCATAGGCAAGATATTTGTCAATACAATGATATCATAAAATAATATTATTTAATATAATAAATATAAAATATTATTTATTTTTGTATTTTATAGTAACTTGGAAGATTAACACAATGACCAATACTACTTACGGTGTGGACTTTATAAATTTGATTGTAGATACACAAAATGGCATCAAAAATTTATTAGACAAAGAATTAAAATTCGGTAAGTATATGGTTTACAATGATGCTTTTTTTTTATCTGTGAACAACTTTTCTAACAGAAAACTTGCTCTGGTTTTCAAGTGTATCACCTTTTCTAGAAGAAAATTTTATCTGGGTGTTATATATACTTTAAGGAAGCCATTTCTTGATTATCCAAATGGTTTTCATAATAGTTGAGAAAAACCGAAAAATTTGCGAAATTTATTATTTTCAATTTTGTTTCTTCGTTGTGATTCAGTTAAATATAATATTCGTAAAGACTTAAAAATTTGACAGAAAACTTATATTTGCCTTTTCTAGGCGTGGTCAAATTTTCAAAACATTTTAGTCATTTTTGAGCTATGGATAGATATTTTAATTTTGCGAAATATAGTGAAATATAGAATTTTTTTTTATAAAAATTTTAACATCAAATTTTGACGAAAATCGTAAATATTACGGCCTTTCAAAACAAACAACCGAACGCTACTCAGGATCTTTTTCGTTAGCAGTAATTAATTGTTACGTATACATATACATTAAATTATCCTCTATATTCTACCTTCACAACTTCTCACCAAGAATAGTGTCCCGCCCATAGTGCAAAGTATGTCCGTCTTTTTTTAATACACTATTGCAGTGGCGTATCCTGTTTTGCCACCGCTCCATAATTCTCAAATTATTTTTTTTTTAAAACATAATTTTAAATTTATGATTAGTAAAGCAATAGATGGACACGGTGAACATAGATGAGACTAGATAATAATATAGGTGTAATCGAAAAAATAATCGTTGGTAGGTAAAACCTACCTATAGGTTATAGGTATTATTATTAATTTATAATAATTGAGTAAATCAAAATGCTAGGGCGATTTATGACATGAATATTATGGCTTGAAAAAATAATTAACTTGTTTTCAACTGGGCATAGTTAATTTTATGTTCCATCTTAACTATAAACTTATCGGATTCAATTTTTTCTTTGTTAACTTTTAACTTTTAACTGAAAGCAATTTAATTTCGGCGTAACTACGACCTTTTTTTGTGAAGTGATATGAATATTTGTTGAAAATATCAAGACAAATTATAGCTAATATACATTATACTAGATATATTACACAATATTAAACTACTAGTGCAAATATTAAATAACAAGGGAGCTAAATTAATAAATAAATACGCTACCATGATAAGCTGGTAAGCTATTTTGCTGATTTCTCCATCTGCTCTATTGAATTTGTCTACAGCGCTGCTCTGACATTATATTTATCTCCTAATTGTATATTTATATGAAATAATATGCATACTGTATTTATAATTTATTTTACAGACGATACAGTTGACTCATGGTTTTTTATGAGTACACCATGGCCAATGTTATCGATTTTGACGGTTTATTTATTATTTGTATTGAAATTAGGCCCAGAGTTGATGCAAAACCGTGAACCGTTTAAAATAAAATATATAATGATGATCTATAATCTTATACAAACCATATATAATATGTACATTGTATCACACGTGAGTTTATTTTAGATATTAAAAAACTTTATTTTTTAAATCAAATTTAAAATAAGTACCGTGTATATATTTGTACCTAATATATAACATTACATTTTACAAAAAAAAAAAAATAATATTCATTATTTTCTATACTTTCTATATTTGTTTTTTTTTTTTTAATGTTAACCTTATATGCCTATATTATATTAACGCGTATCATACCGAACAAATATTTTGGTTTTTAAATTTAAAAAAAAAAGTATCATACTATAAATAGTTTTTTAATATTATTTATAGATGGGTTATGTCAATTTCCCTCGGGTCCCTATAGTATTAATGGAATTCAACGCAATAAAGTTGTCTAAGTCCACATCTGTATTGAGTTTTTCGTCTTTTCGTTTAAATATCCCTAGTCTGATCCTTTTCCCCTGTCTCTCAGCCCCACATCAATAATCACTCAAACGATTCGTTTTTCCTCGATTCGACAGTATTATAGCTATATCTGCAATATCAACCGTTCTTCAAAAACCTTGAGTTCCATTATATATATTCTATATTAATAATTTTAGTTGATACTTCGTACCCACCATCTACCACCGTCATTCTGTACTACCATCACATGGGTGTTTTAAAAATTTTCTGAATTCCATCTCGTGTTGATTGTGCTAATAAAATGATGATACCTAATAAATTATAAAAACCCGATATGATTCCTCATCACACAATTTCTAATTACATAAACCAGATCAAATTTGTAATTACATTATTTAATGTTGTTATGTTCAAACTACAATAAGCAATAATCAAAAACATATTTTCAAATAGATAAACAAATTTTTAATAGAGGAAAATATGGTCATTAGAAAATTAAACAATTTTCCCGTGGTCATATTTTCATCTAGCTATATTTGTATTTAACTATAATTTTCTCGGGCTTAATAGAAAAACTAAAAGCTCATAAAAAAAGTTCATGTTTTTCTTCTAACCTTACTTTCTTCCGCAAATTTTTCTATTTAACCTTTATTACCTAAACTCGAATAGAGTTCATAAGGACGGAAAATCGAAATTCACAGGTATACTCGTAAATTCTGACAAACTCCTGAAAATCACATAATTAAATAAAATCCACTTAATAGAAATAATAGATAGGTGTACCTACTTTACAAAATGTTATATTTATATATTTTAATGTTATTAATTTGTGGTTTTAAATAAAATATTACAGATATTCAGGGTACCTGGTATAGCCTCTTATTTATATACCAACGCGTGTCATCCTGTTGGAAATGATGACGAATTCAACTTTTTATTTAAGGTGGTAAGATAACGTATTTTTAATAAGAAAATATATAGATACCTAACCAGGTACCAATATTATTTATTCGTATGAATTTAAACGATTTCAGTTTTTCGTATTTTAATCGGAAAAAAAAATTTAAGGTTATAATAAAGTAGGTATCCCACCTATAAGTATCTATATCCTAAAAAATCAACTGAACATCGCGTTTAAATATAATTATTATATTAATTTCATGCACCGGAATCATTCATATAGTGAACTCAAAAATCGTAATTTTATTTTATTAACGATTTTAAACTACTATAGTATAACGAATTATTAGTTCTGACTTATATTACACATTACTTATTTTATTTACAGTACTATGAACAGTCATGGCATTTCTTTATAAGCAAATTACTTGATCTTTTCGACACTGTAAGTATACAAATAAACTATTCTATTTTAATGATATTTTTATCATATGCTAATAATGAGATAAGGAGCTAAAAAACAATCTAAATATTAAAAACATTTCTAACTGTTTCATTTTGAACTCCATAAAACTTACTATTCAAACCTTTGATGTAAAAATTAAATATGAATTTTAAGTAGTACTATTCAAAAAAGTATTACAATTGTAGTACTTAGCTTTAAACTCGTTTTTATTACGACTATCCAGAAATATATTGAACATGTTTTCTAATCAATGTACTATATACATACATTTAAATTCATCCCACGAGAAGCGGCAGCTCCCACCCCCTCCCCGTCACTTGATACACACAATTATATTTATAAATAAAATAAATAATAACTAGGTAACTTTAACCTTTATTTAAGTGTATATGTAGTAATGTAGTATTTAGTGTAGTACTTTAATAATGTATTTCAAATTTTCAACTAAATACCAATATATGATGTTTGATTTTAGGTATTCTTCGTGTTGAGAAAAAAACAAACTCACGTATCATTTTTGCACGTTTATCATCATGTGAATATGGTCATTACTATATGGACGTTTTTAAAATTTATCAAATGTAAACTTAAACTTCCGAAATAAGTATTTATTCGATCGTGTAATTTTAAATTTAAATTTTAACCACAATTAACTGAAATGAATATATAATCTTCCGATCGACATATTATAATATATAGACACGTAAATAATTGATATTTGACTTAGATTAACATGAATAACTGGATTTTGTTGACTTGTATGTATACAAAAAGACAGACGTACTTCGTATAATGGGTGGGCCACTGTTGAAGGTGAAACGTTAGGATATAGAGAGAAATTGAATGTATATCTGTATGCAGCAATTAATCATTGCTAACGAAAAACGATTCTGAGTGGAGTTCAGTGTTACATATTTTTAATGGCCGATATATCAACGATTTCGTCAAAATTTGATGTTAAAATTCTTATAAAAAAATTCTACATTATTCTCTATTTTATTTTTTTTTTACCTCAAAAAAAGATATATAGTGAACCTCATGTTAAGTTTTCAAGCATTTCTGTCTGGTCTAAAAATGTTATCAATGGAGTACTTACCGAATAAAAATTATGTAAAGAACTAGTCAAATTAAAATGTCAATAAATAGCTTTAAAAAAATGCTAAAATGTACTAAAATTTGATCACATTTAGAAAAGGTAAATATAATTTTTTTTTCGAAATTTCAAGTCTCTACAAATAATTAAAAACCGCTTAGAAAATAAAAAGAATACGTTCATAAAGTATCACTAAGAAAAAATTTCCTTACAGAAAAAGTGCTACAATTCAAAATCGTAGCAACATTTTTTTTGGCATCATACGCTGATTTTGCTAGGCACGGCACTGTAAAATATTATCATAATACTATTATTTCGTATTATATCATACTAAATATTTTTAATGTTTGAGGTGAGAACGATTGGCTACAGTAAAATATTAAAATAAAAACTAGGTAAAATATGAAAATTAAAACTGACTGAATTATATTGTTGACAACTGTTAAGTTTGCTAATAATTGTAAATGTTAATAATTTTTAATTTTTAAAAAACTACGAACAGGTTAACCTTAACTATATTTTTAAATAATATAAATAATACGGTTATTATATTCTATACGCAGGTCATCAAGGAGTCCCTTGTGGTATTCTGAACGCGACCGTTCATTCGATTATGTACAGCTACTATTTTCTTTCGGCTTTCGGTCCTAAAATGCAAAAATATTTATGGTGGAAAAAATACCTGACCCGTTTACAAATTGTAAGTGTACTTATACATTTTTATTAGGTGTCTGCATGTTCGATTCATGATATTTCAAAACATTTACTAAAATAATATTGTATTATTTTTATTTTCAGATTCAATTCATAATAGGTCTTGCATACGGAACATCCTTATTTATTTACGATTGTACTTTTCCGAGATTGTTTAGCTTTTACATGATATTGGACGTCAGCCTATTTTTGTATTTATTTTTGAAATTTTATAAAAAGACTTATAATACAAATAAAAAGTCTCAATAAACTTGAAAAGCCGAATAAAACATCACGTTAAGTTATATTTAACGATATTAAAGATCTCCTTAATGATTCGTCTCGACGATAATTGGATTAAACTTGCTGTATTTTAATTCAATACTTTGTTCATTTTAAAACAGAATACAAAGTAAATAATAAAACCATGTTTCATATTTGTATCAAAATTATACAACGATAGACAAATATCCATCTCACAGAGACTTTTTCATGTTTTATAGAACATTTAAGAAACAAACAGCTCTACAATTTTATATTATATTTTTTCACCCTTATTTTTGGGGTTAAAATCACTACATACTTATGATTTTCCTATATTTTAACCTATATTAAGAACTAATATAAATATATGTAGTATTAGTTAAATACATGTTGGTGTTAAAATTTTTGATTTCCGTCAATCCGTTCACGAGATATTCCACTTTTAAGTTTAGGTAAAGGGAAAGTAATGATGCATTACTAAAACACCACGCGCCGCTCCACTACACAAATGATGTTCCACTACTCACCCTTTACTGAAACTTAAAACTGGGATACTTCGTCAACGGATTGAAAAACAAGAATGTTAAAAATAAAATTTATTTTAACTAATACTCCAATTATTTATGGAATTTTTAATATAGGATGTCACTTGAAAATCAAAAGTAGGTATAGTAGTTTAACTTCCAAAAGTTAGGTTTACAAAAAATAAAATGAGCATAAAATTACAGAGCTTCTTGTTACTTAAATTTTCTATAAAACAAATTCCGAAAAAAAATATTATTTTCCGAGATAATATGAGTCTTTTGATGGATTGATCACTCCACTCTGTATATTAAGTATTACAACGTAGTCATACCGATCATTAATAAGTAAAAAATTAATTTTATATAAATATTAATATCTTATCTATATAAGTAGTCGTATAGAAAAATTGAAGATTTTTCAAGTTTATGATCTATATTGACTTTATTACAGAATTTAAGTACTTGTATATTTTGATTTAATTCGATAATATTATTTTAATTTATTCGAAAGAATATAATATGGCTAAAATTATTATTTAAAAATAAACTGTTGTAAATGTATTATTTTTTGACTGTCTACCAATTATCTCATTTTTCTACATTTTAGATTCGAAGCATGTCAAATAATATGTTATCAAATATCAATCCTAGTAATTTAAAACAAGGCTATTATCAAATAAAAATGTGTCATAAATTTTGTTAATACTTAGTTAATCATTTGAAAAAAGTGAAATTAGATAAGATTTCAAATCCTTAAATAAAAAATAAATATAATAAATTTCCCTTTGTATAACTTTTTTCCAAATTTCTTTCCTTTTTCCCTTTTATTAAATTAAAGTTGGAAATTCTCCTCTAAATAGGAAATTTCCCTTGGAAATCACATTTTTTTTTTTTAAAATAAAGGATATAGATGCCGATAAAAAAAATAAATTAATTTGTATGTATTACCTTTTTTTTGTACGCGGTGGAGTATACCTACGTGATTTTTGAAAGAGAAGGATTAAAGAAATAGCATCATAGGGATAAATTTGGACTACCGTAACTCCTACTCCTAAAGACAAATTTGCATACTTAAGATATTTTAGGAAATTCTAATTTTTGTTCAACAATAATTAGGCTTTATAAAAATACATTTTCACTTATGATTTTTTTTTTTTCAATCAAAACCAAAAACACTATTATTACAATAGTAAACAAAATTATATTATGAAACCATGAAGACTGTTATATTGAAAAAATCAAAATAATTTTAAAAAAATAAGAAGTAAAATAATGCTAACGGCACGTAGTGTCCCCAAGCGGTCACTCAAGTACTAACTACTACATCCGACGTTACTTAACTTCAGTGATCGGACGAGAATTGGAGTATTCAATGATGAAATTTTTCGCTATCAAGTTATTTGAATATCTACTCATTTATGTCAATTATAATTATAATCTGTTTTGATTATTTAATTGATACTATGGTACACAAAATGTATAAAAACATTAAATAAATATTAGCATTAAGTACCAACAATATAAAATTTCAAAAATTTCAGTGTAAGTAAATTAAATAAATTTAACACATAAACAATACACTTTAAGATATTATGTCTCTGCTTGTTTTCATTAAATCTTTTCTCTTCGTTTGTACGTTTTTTTGTAGAATTTAACGAATAAAAAAAGAAATACGGCCACGTCGGCCAATATGTAAGCTATGAACGATTTAGGAAAAGTGCAATTAAACGCGAATAGGCTTACGCAGTATGATATACCGAATAAAAATTGTACCTGTAAATTACAAAACAAATAAAATAATTGTTGAGTGATCTATACATGAAATACGTTCATACACTCACAATTTGTATACGGGTCAAATATTTCTTCCACCATAAATATTTTTGCATGTTCGGTCCGAGTACGGTCAGGAAATAGTAACTATACATAACCACGTGAACAAACGAATTAACAATGGTACCGTAAACGGCATTTTCGCCTGTAAATCATACACTTTGGTAAAAATTATTATAATCGTACATTTAAATTAGATATTGTATTAAGGAGGACGTCACAGTTACATTTACCATATTTGTCTTTCTAACAAGTTATTGCTAACAAAGCAAAAATGTATTTTCGAGAGTTTTACCGGTACTCCAGTTTGTGTATAAACATACTGTGCAATGTTACATGACCCGTTGGTTTCTGATTGATTCAAATTTGCCGTCGAATTTATTTTGCTTTTTAGCTATCAACACGTTTATTGCCGATTTTTAATATTTTGTGCTTCTAGGGGCCCAGCGAGGTCATTCAATCGTTGTGCTTGCTCGTATTGATTTAAATGAAAAACCTACGATTTTTTGTGCAAAACCACGTCGGATAGGTAATAAAGGAAAAACAAATGCATTTTTGGTGCACCTAGAGATCCAGTAAAGTCATAACGTGGTATGATTCCATATGATCGACATATTAAAAAGCGGCAGCAAACAACATGTTGATAATTAAAAAATAATCTGCGGAAAATTTGAATCAACCTATTATAAAACAGCGGGTAGTATAATAGCGATATACCATGTACAGTATGATAATATGCCTCCAAAGACAGAACAACATTATTTTCGTCAAATTAAAAACAACAAAATGTATTGTAATATGTTTTCATTTTGAAATTTATTATATTTTATATACTATGATTCGAAAAAAAAACCGCATAACGATCGAGTGCCTATCAATATAAAAAGTCTGGGCAATGGATATCAAAATAATCTGAGAAAACTTAGTAAATTTTATGGTCCGTTGAATTAATCGTAAATTTTGTGTTGAATTTGAAAATTTGAAATAACTATGAAATATTTGAAAAAACGATTCTGAGCGGAGTTCAGTTGATAGTGATGCTTTATCAACAATATATATATATGTCATATTATGGTAAAATAATTAAATAGACATTATATAATTTCTTTAATAATATTTATTTAATATTGTATCGATTTTCCCATTTTTCCTGCGTTTTTCTCGGTTATCCAATGTTTTTTCCCGGATTATCACATTTGCTAAGAAAACTCTTGGCAAAATCGAAAAATGACTTCCCTAAAATACCTTCTAAGTCAGATTTACTTTCAGATAAAATGCGATCATTGTAAATCGGAGCAAAATTGCTGGTAGAAAAGTTGTACACAGAAAAAAAAAGGCCATAATATTTGTTTACTAATACATTTCTACATTTCGTACATTTTCTATTTTTCCGACATTTATCTCGGTTTTTTCCTATTATTATGAAAATCAATTGAAAAATCACAAAAATGACCTCCCTAAATCATGAAGATAATATTTCCTTTCAGAAAATAAGCTATACTTGATACATGGGACCAATTTTTGGTAGATAAATTTGCACAACAAATCGAGGGGTTTTCGATTAAAATCGTTCGAGCGAACGATGACTAAGTCTCTAAAATTCTCTTAAAATTCTTTTGTTTTTTCTCTATTAAGATAGAAAGGAAAAAAAAGTTCAAAAAATGTCTTACCAAACCCCGGGTTGGAACCTACGATCCCTAGTATGACATTAAGAATTCATGAACATTCTACTACAACAAACATATGTTAAAATGGGCAATGTAAAGTTATTTAACATAAACATGTAATATCTGCATATATCTGAACTCCAAAAAGTTATAATTTCGAAATTTAATCAGTCCGCTCAATTCTGACTTTACCATCCTTCTTAAATCAGCAATACACATGTGTTCGAAAAAAAAAAATTGAAAAATTAGATTTGTTCCACATAATTTTTACTCAAACAATTTTCGTCAAAATATAGTATCAAAATTCCTTTATAAAAACAAATACTACATTAAACTCATTTTTTTTTTTTTTACAACAAAGGATTTAATGAACCTCCTATTAAATTTTCAAGCATTTCTATTAAGTCTAACAAGTTTACCACAGAGTACCTACCGAATAAAAATTATGTACAAAACTCGCAAAATAAAATGTCTATAAATAGCTCAACAATTTTACCACGTCTATAAAAGGCAAATATAATTTTTCTGTCCAAATTTCCAATCTCTACGAATATTTTTAACTGAATTAAAACAAATAACATAATTGATAAAATAATGAAAGCATTAATTTCATAAATTTCCCGTTTTTCTTACATTTTATCCTAGTTTTTCCTAGATATTATAAAAACCGCTTGAAAAATCAAAAAGTGACCTCCTAAAAGTACCATCTAGATAACATTTCCTTTCAAAAATTGTGCCGCGCGTATATATCTGAGCAAGATTTATGGTTGAATTATTGTACACAGGATAAAAAAAAAAAAAAAAAATCATCTTAGTAAAACCAATACATTTTTCGCTACACTCAGAATCTAATATTCAAACTCACTATCAAAAAGATTTATTATTAGCAATCTTGTGTCAGTATTTATTGTATAATTATTATAAATAAACTAAAATATTTCACCTACCGTGAACAAAAACCAAATTTCCAACAAAGAATTAAGATAACTTACTCATACATACCAGGTGATCCATTAAAGTGTTTTTTTAGAACATTTAAGAAATAAGCTGCTCTACAATTTTATATTTATGTTATTTTTTGTCGCCCTTATTTTGGGAGGTAAAACCACTGCCTACTTTTGATTTTCGAAAGGCAACCTATATGTTAAAAATGCCATAAATAGATGGAGTACGTATCAGTTAAAATACATTTTAGTGTTAACATTTTTGATTTTTGTCAAATCGTTGACAAGATATTCCACTTCTAAGTATGGCTTGGAGAAGTGTAGTGGAGTATTATTAAGACGCCGCGCGCTGTATCACCACATAAATGATACTCCACTACACGCCTTCAACCAAAACTTAAAAGTGGAATATCTCGTCAACGGCTCAAAAATTTCAGTACTAAAATTTATTTTAACTAATACTCAATTTATTATTCTGGAATATTTAATATAGATCGCTATTTTAAAATCAAAAGTAGGTAATAGTTTTACCTTTCAAAATAAAGGTGGCAAAAAGTAACATAAATATAAAATTCTAGACCTGATTGTTTTTTCAATGTTTTAGAAAATAAATTTCAGAAAAGTTTAATACTTTCTGAAATAATGAGTGTACTCACTTAAATGAATCACCTAGTATGTATACCGAACATTCTCAATATTTCAGTATATCTTACTTTTAATAAACCTGAGATGAAGAAAACAGGTGATAACCATATTCACATGATGATAGACATGTAAAAATGATATGTGTGATTGCTTTTTTCTCAAAACGAAAAATACCTAAATAAAAAAAAAAAAAATGTATTACAGTGTATTGTGAATCATAATTATAAAAAATAACTTTTTATTACCGTGTCCAATAAATCTATGATTTTAGATACGGAAAAATACCATGACGAACTGTGAAACTATACAATAGTGACAAAATTAAACAAAAAATGATTTTTTTAAACATTACAAAAATAACTAATCGTGAACACTCATTATGCAAGAATTTTATTAAACTAAAAAGACTAAGTCTATAATGGACTTTGTATAAGTGTTACCGTACATTTTGATTATTCCTAATATGGTAAGGAAATTATACAATTGGCATTAGAACAAGCGCACGTTATAGTCCGGTGACCGAGTCCATAGAGACCGTCCTTAGGCCTTCTTGGAATGTGCTGTTAGGGTACTTACATACTTGACAATAAGATAATTTCCTAATTGTCTTAATATTTTAAATTGTTAACATTTGTGGTAATATTATCATATTTTATAACATCTACTTATATAGTTTATATTTTAATCATTAAAAACAATGTTGGTGTATCTCACCTGGTATATTATGTGGTTTTTGGCGCCCGAACGATCAGGATGACACGAATGGTTCCATATATAATTAGGTACACCCGGTGTAGCCAACAGCTAAAATGTAAATTCCCTATATTAAAATATACATTTGACAACAATAATATTTAATAGTAATGTGGGATCTCTTCAGCATTTTTGAAAAGGAAATATTCAATAGGAATTTTTCTAGCTGTAAAGGAATCCCTGCAGTTTCGATAAGCAAAATAAATTATTCTGCAATAAATATACGTTATATTCACAGGTAATTCCACGTATATTTAATCTGTAAATTCAAATTAAAATGCCAATAGAAAGTAAAAATCAATTAAAAGTCCTATTAATTTAGAAACAAAATGTTCGTAAATATACGCAGTATAATTTATTATTAGTAATAATCAGTTTAATTAAAAAATTAATTTATAGATAATTTTTTTATATATATAATTGCTTCAATAAGATTTTCTCATTTTTGTGAGAAAAAGAGGAAGGTAAATTGTTAACCATACAAATGGGGTGAGCTATGAGTGTTGTTAAAATGTAACCCTGTATATTATATTAAATCTTTGTAGATATAAAAAAAGATTGTGTAAATAATAATAATTCTTAAAAATTAAAATTATCCCCCCCCCCCCGTGACAAATCATTTGACCACCACTGCAGGATAGTAGGATTATTATTATAACCAAATTGCAACAAAAAACAAAATCAAAAGTACTGAAATTGTAAACTTTTCCATTTTCCCTAATTTTCTTCAAATTATTATGAAAACTACAAGGAAACTATAAAAATTACTTATTAATATATCAAAAAGCTGCATTTTCATTTCAGAAATATGCTTTGAATGAAAATCGGACCAAGATTGCTAGTAGAAAAGTCGTTTACAGACAGGTAAAATGTATTTAAAAAAAAATATCGTTGTAATACTAAATATCATACTAATTTGTGATTAAACTTAAAAAAAAAAAATCAAGTTATTAAATTAAAAATATACATAGAAATCTACATATTCAATACAATAGCTATATACTGGTTAAGTTAGGAAATGTTCCAGAGAAAGTTTCTGCGGATGGTCGCCTACAGGCTTAATATATACTTTGGTTCCTTCACAACTATTAGTCAATCCTGATTGCGCTAGGCCTTCCTATTCTTTCAGATCGAACATTCAATTCCTCTCTAAACTATTATCCAACTAAATTAACTCCCTCTACCTTTCTTTCTGAAATTAATTTCCGCATATCTACACGTCACACTCGTTTTTCTGTTTCCTTTCACATCCTCCAATAAAATATATCTTCCAATATACTTTTAAATGCCCCCATGGACCGCCTCCCTCGTTTTGTTAATACCCATCCCACTTTTCTGCATTGTTATCCAAATTACCGGTACATTATTTAACTATATTTTAATAATTTATTTTACTTTTAATTTGACTTGTCCGTTTGTAATAATAAACTATTATAATAAATACATTTAATCTGAGTGTTTGTCAGCCGTTAATAAATCATAATATTATTTATTGTACTCACGTAAATTAAAACAGTACTATTAAATACGATCTGCATTAGGTTGTAGACTAGCATTATGTATTTAATGTTAATCGGTTCGCGTTTTTTCATTAATCTCGGGCCTATTTCGAATACAAACGTCAAGTAGGCCGCTAAGATCGTGCATATCGGCCACGGTGAGCTAACAAACAACCACGAGTCAATCGCACTGCCTATACACACAAATATATGTAGGTGTTTATTTAAATTATTCTAGGTGCAATAATAATTATTATTAAAATGACGTGATACAGACCGTATTTAAGGGGTTGTAGGTAAAAATGTCCGGCTTGTATACTGTAGGAATAGCTAGATAACTAACGAATAAACTGAAGGGTGGAATCTTATGTTTTCCAAATTATTTTCACATTCCTACTCAGCTGTTAATTGAAAAAATGCGGTTGGCGTTGAGGATTGACCAGAGCAAAATAGGTCAAAAGGAAAATATCGAACCACCAAAAAATAAATGTACGAAAACTTTTTGAAATGCATATCCTTAAATTTAATTAAACTGTATATAGTAGAGTAGAATACTATATTTTATAATTTTCATTTTTATTACTTTTATTTAAGACCAAAATTAAAACGATTATTATACCTATTAATATTATTATTACGTATTAAAATTGTATTTAATTTATTATTTATATTTATAAATTATAATTATATAAGTATTTTTTTTTTACCTCTGGACATTTTTTTGTCAGGGATTTTGGTAGAACACTTATTAAAGGGTTTATGTAAACATAATCGAACGGGATTTTCGAAAAAAATAAATATAAATTTATCAACTCAACAATAATTACCCAATTAACTTTTTAAATAAATTTAGAAGTAGGTATAATATATATATTGTATAGTCTTGTATCAAAAAACGTATTTATTGTGTAATAATAAAATAAACTAAAAGGTTCACCGTGGAAAAAAGCGGTCTCGCGCAAGCAAAAATCACTTGTGGTGTTAACAAGTTGCCGTCACGGTAGCAATTTTATCGTCTCATCGGTCTATTTGACAAAAAAAAAAAAAATATTAGCAAAAATGTGTTCGAGTGAAAACAAACGGAATTACCTTAATGATCGGTTTTAGAGATAATATAAAGCGCCAATTATAAAATGTGCAGATAACAAACATTTTAAAGACAACCTCGTTTTACAAATCTACAAAATATTCAACTCATTATCGAAGGTACAAAAAAATCGTATTTTACAATTTTTGTAAAATAACTGTAACTTAATGAATAATTAATGTTTTTAAAAACAACCGACGAGGTTGTCTTAAAAATATTACCATCCAACTCATTTTAATACAGATATTTTATCTCAGGACCGACTTTAAAGATATTTTCGGTTGTTTTACGCGAACACATAATATTTGCTATGCCTATTGCCCGATAGAAAGAAAAAGATGGCGAAGGTCATTATGACGGTCTCTTAAATGTTATTATAAGAACGTGGACCATTACTGATCGGAATAGATCAGATTTTAAAATAATAATAAATAATTTGTTTCGCATTTTTTGTAGCCAACAGATATAATGAACATTACGAAGTTCTCATTTTCCTTTTCAAAGGTTAAAATTCGATTTCTTAATATTAAGAGTCAAGATTAACCCGATTTTATACCCCTTATGCAACGGTTTTTATACCGACAATTTTATGGACACTGAACGTCATCTTTTAATTCTATTAGATAATAGATAAGTACCTATATTATCGTTTTGGTCAATAAAAATGCGAATATAATATATTTATTATTTTTTTATTTACCGTGAAACGCGCTGATAATATAATTTTTTAATGAACTGACCGGACTTAAGCTCTCTGGTTAAAAATTGTGAAAATTCATATTGTGTGTCGTTCATGTTATGAGACGCGTCCATCATTTTCGAGCCAGAACTATTGATTTACCATCTAAAATATTGACTAAAACATTAATAAATAATAATATTATTAATACCTATACAATAAACGTCGGTTTTGTTTTTCATAGTTTATATATTTTTAAATAAAATTTGTGCCATGTAAGGGGCAATAAGAATACTACGTCTAAACATATTATATTGCTTAATTTTCATATATTTGTAATCTTTGTTTTTGAAAATGTCGTTCATTTTAAATATTTTGTTCGATCATTTGAAATTGAAAATTCCACGTTGGATTATACAAAACTTATTATTATCGAGTAAAATTGTTAACTGTTTATTGATTTAAAATTTAAATTCCCAACATTTATAAAAAAAATGAATTGTATTAATTTACTAATTTACTAATGGATATTTAAATATTTTGTATTCAAATCAATAATAATATCAAATGACAATCATATTTCATTCACAATTTAAATATAATATAATGTACCTATTAAAATTTATTAATTTTAGAGTTGTTTTATTAATGAAAAAAATATATATTATACTGGAATTATTATATGCATTGAAAAAAAGTCACAATACTTTTTTTGCATTTTTAATGCAAATAAAACGTCGACGTTCCATTTTTGTTGCATATTTTTAACTATTTTGTACATAATATTTCGTCTAAAATATCTAAACATTGAATTCTAGAGGGGAAGAGATTTCGAAGGAAATAAAGCCTAACCTAACGGGGAGTAGGGACGCTCGGGAGTGGTTGAGGGCGTGTACTGTATTATAATCGTCACTTGCAGATAGCACGGCGTTTTTTTTATACCTTTATGTACACAATTTATATTAATACAAAATTAATAAGTCTATTGTCATGATTAGAGATCGGATATATTCCTAAAATTCACAAAAAATACTTGAAAACGTCAAAAAGCCTTGAAAAATCACTAAAAAAAAAGGGAAAAATAATAAAAAGGTTTTAATATTCCCCCCCCCCCCCCCTTTAACGAATTTAATTTATAAATGTAATTTTCTAGAACCACAAAAATGATTAATAAAAAGTATTTTTTTTTTTTTTTTTATAGTAAGCACATTTTTATTTAAAAGAAATTATTTTGTATAAATAAATTTTGTAGTGTTAAGAAAGTAAATTAAATAAGTTAGAACCATTAGTGAGTGGACTTTTAAACTCCTCCATCATTTTTGCTTTTTTAAATGTTTGTAAATGCTTTTTTCAAAGATTTTTTGATGTTTTAAAGCGCCTTTTTGTGGATTATATGAGAATATAAATCCGGTCTCTTGTGTATCTCTAGTGTAATCTCTATGTATTATGTATAAAAATGAACCGAAAGTTTGTCAGTGACTGCACTGATGCCACAACTTAAATACCATCCAAATTGTTCTCACGTAATGCGATGACCAAGGAAAATAGGGATTCATTTATATATACATAGATTTAGGATGATTTCGGATTAGATTTGAAAAGCGGATAATTTCGGTTTCAAATATTATTTTTTCCCTATTGTATGAAATCGACAATATCTACCCTATTATCAACACTTCTATTTTGAAAAGATTCAGATTTAAATTGGTAAAATCATTCGAATCATTCTGTATACGTATACTTATACGATTCCAGTGAGATTACGTGCTTATAATTGAATTATTATTATTTATATAATGATTCGGTTTTATTTTTGTATTACTTTGCATTTTGCAGGTTTATATACAGTCGATTTATTATTTCACGTCATCGGGTGCCTAACAAAGCGATAATTCATAGGTATATTAAATTGTTACCTTACTCCAATAATAATTGTTTAATCCAATTTTAATCCAATTAAAATTGCCTACCAAAGTTTTTAATATTTTTTCATCGCCGGAGATTTCTCATGTTTTTCCGATTCCGCAGGCACCTTTATCCGTTAGTTGTGTACCTAAACTATATCGACAATAACGGGCTTTTTATCTGTTTGATATTCGTAAACTATACGGTTTTATCAAGATTAATACGTATAAAATAAACAGATAGCAAAGATTTTCGCAATGTGTTTTGGACCGTATCATAGACAAAGCTGACAAAAAATAACTTGCCTAAAACCGAATATTTATCTGTTTAGGTACTTATGGATAGGTATAACTTTGGCTGTTCCGGATAAACAGAATATTACATAATATAGCCATGGCAATTAAAATTCGATCCGAAAATAAAAATTCCTAAGGTTAGGTAAACCGTAAACAAATGTATTAGTAAAAACGTAAACTAAATTATAGGTTTTATTATACCTATACATATAATTGAAAAGTGCAATAATTTAAATAAATCGTTAAAAATCTATATAAGCCACTGCAGGAGCAGGCATATTGTGGTTGACAATATTATTTTCATCATTAATTGTGAACTATTAATTATACATAAATAGTTAGAGAAAAAACACGTGTACAATAAAAATAATAATTAATAATTATGTAGGACTGCATGCATTTTTAAATTAAAACGTATAGGTTTGTTTGATTCGAACCGACTTCATTGTAAATTTCGCAGTATTTTCAAAACTCTGTCACTGATAAAAATTCAGTTTGCAAAAAATAATTATAAAGTATATGGACAAAAAATCATAAAACATTTTAATTTTAAACTACCTATCTTCTTCAGTTATCATGTTTTAATTTAGCGCAGAATACTGTAATTTATACCTAACTTTTAGATGATAGAAATCTTTAAGTATATAGCTATAGATTTGTTTTAGATTTAGAAACAATTTATTTTAAGTTTATAAGATTGTTTTATACTTTACTTATTGTATTTTACTCAATGAAAAATTGCCGTTAAATCTTGTACATGTTTGCCTTTAAGTAGGCACATAGTAAAATATGAAAAGAAAATCTACAAATAATAAGTAGCCATGTAAGTATACCTCCTACTTAGGAACGTATAATAAACATAATATAATTTTAAAAAAAAAAAAAAAATGTACACCCAATAAATTCCTCACGTTATTTAGGTCATTTTATTTAACATTGCCTATATCATTTTGTTAAAAATTTGATTTAAACTCTGTGGCCTATAAAACGCTTTACCGATAATTGCCTACATCAAATCGCTTTGATATATTATAAATTTGTAAAAAAAAAAATTTAACTTTGCTTACCTTATTATGAAATAATTATAAACAAATGATGTGCGCGAGTTCGGTATTGTAGACGATTGATAATAATGGGTACCTATACCTACTTAAATTGTCTTCATTGTTTTCGTTGCACATTTTAAAATAGACAAATAGTTTTAAGTGCAGGTAATCGATTTCAATTATACCGAAATTAATTTGATTAGTACCTAACCTATAATAATACTGAACGCTATGTCGCTATCGAATTATCAATTGAACGTTGTATGGCTATATTTTGTCATCATAATAATATTATAAGTAGTGGTTACCTATATACCATTTTTTTTTTCATATACCTACCTGTCTATATAGGTGCCAGCTATAAATGAAACGTACTATTTTCTAATTAGACTATGTACATAAAGTTCTAGATAATATTATTAGCACATAATATTTTTAGATTTTTTTCCAATAATCTCTCTCCGATTACATATTATGTATATTAAAAACGGGTCAAGTAAATTATACGAGTGTATAATATATTTATACGAATATTAGGATTTATTTAGTGTAGGTTATACACTAATTATGTTATACTTAGAAATATTTGTTTAAAAAATAAACCAAACTATCATACCTAGGAACTTCATATTAATTTATGTAGATACCCACCTAACTAACTTACAATTTATCGTTTTCTAATAAGGCATATACAGAGTGATCAACATAACGTAAGACTCTCATTCTCATAAGATATCTCGCAAAGTACTAAATTTTTTGGGAATTTGTTATTTAAGAAATTATAAGAAACAAGCCATTTTAAAATTTTACTTCACCGTTATTTTTGATCACCCTTATTTTTGAAGGTGAAACCACTATACTTTTGATTTTCAAATAGCAAACTATATTTAAAATTCGGCAAACAATAAAATGGAGTATTAGTTTAAAAACATTAGGTGTTGAAATTTTCGATTTCCATCAACATGTTCTTACGAGATATTCCATATTTATGTATTGGTAGGAGAATAGTGGAACGCACTATTCAAACCCCGTGCTGTCAGACAAATGATGTCCCACTACTCTTCCCAATCGAAACTTAAAAGTAGAATATTTCGACAACAGGTTGACGGAAATCGAAAATTTCAACACCATAATGTATGTAATCTATTACTTTATCTATTTGTGGAATTTTTAATATTAGTTGCTATTTGGAAATCAAAATTAGATACCAAGTGGTTTCGCCCCCAAAAATAAGAGTGACAAAAAATAACGGTAGTTTAATATTTTAAAGCTTCTATTGTTAATTACTAAATTTGTTTTCTAAAAAACAAATTACGAACAAATTAATACATTCCAGGGTAATGAGTATCTTACGATACACTGATCACTCTATATAGTACGTTAAGTGGCCACTAGAGATAAACGATTGAGATATTATACTTTTTAGAACATTACATCTATTCCTAGGAGTGAATATGAGTAATATGAAATAAATAGGTTCTTACCTACTAAAATTACACATTATTATCAATTGAAGAAAAAAACTGTTTACCTAACCTGTAGTCGTGTACCTACTGGTTAAAATTATATAGAAATATTAATAGGTACACTAATTTCATCAATATAATATATAATTTGCAATATATAATCAAGTTTTTTATTAAGTGTTAAAAAAAATATTGTTACATAGGATTTACTTTAAATTTTTTAATAAATTACTTTGTATTCAATATTTAATAAGTACTTATTGTATGTTGTACATTGAAGGTTAATGTAAAGTTTATTTTTGGGTAATTCCAGATAAAATAAATTTTATCTATATTTAAACTCGTCATTGTTCTAAATAATAAATAATTTATCTAGAACTTCCAGGAATTTTTATTTAAGTTCCTATTGTTAGTTCTAAATAAATCCAATAGTTGTTTTATAATTTTATTTCTGTTATCAGGTATCTATTATAACACCAAATCAAGCAGATCAATGGTCAATATACCGCAAGGACTCAAAACTACTCCTGTGGCCAGTACTGCTCAAAACTTTCACGAACCATCTCTTATTGTAGCTATTGTACAGCCACAACTTATGGAAATGACATCCAATTCACAACCTTTACAAGTGCAACAGCAACAATCCTCTACTCCTATGCAACCACAAGAACCTAGACCTCCGAAAAAAATTAAAACTTTAATCAAAATTATTCACCCTAAAACTGAAGTTGAAATAGACTTGCTTTATAATGAGGTTCAAGTTGTTACTACTCCAATAAGTTAATATTTGTTTACCCAATTTAATTGTATAAATTCCTTTGTTTTATTCAATATAATTTAGCAATCAATTATGTAATTGACAAAGTTCATTACCAGTTGATCGAAACACTATTTACAAATCTGTTTATATTATAGTAATATTTAGAAAATCTCATTTAAAATGTACAAAAATCTAACAAACCTCAATTAAAATTTTCTTTTATAATACTTACGAAATTTATAATTAATTTTTTTTTTTAAAAAAGCAGTATTTGTTTAACTAGAGTTGTTTGTACTGTATTTTTTAGAGTTCTGTTAGATTGAAAAAAAATGAGTTTTCAGAAGGTTCAGAAAGGTTCAGAATGTTGTAAAGAAACATGATAATAATAAGGTAAATAAAAAAATGTATTTAATTAATAGTAAGAACCTAATTTATAATATAAAATAAAGAAATTAAATACTTAGAGTATAAAACTTTCATTTGAATGTAATTTATATTTAATTATAATTAAACAATCAATCAATCTAAACTTCAAGGATTCAAGGTTAATATTATTATATATATAATTAATATTATTTATATTAAAAAGTAATAAGTATTTTTTTTATTAGAAGCCATAGAAGCCAGAATTGAAAACCAAACAAAAAGCTTTTATTAATAAATGCATAAACATTTAATAATAGTTTTTCTATTCACTATTATAAATTCTGTACTATTTTTATTGCTGCTGATTTTTTGTATAAAATATTGGTGTACTCTGGACTATATAACAAATAATCATTTTTTAGGAGTCTGATATTACACTTTTGGGCTCTTCATTAAAATGGTTATTTTCAAATAATTCATATAGTGAGAGCAAAAACAGTAGTTTCACAAGTAGTAACATATTTGGTATTCTCATTGATGAAAAAAAATTATCAACCATTTCACAAACAATGTAATTAATTTGTTTTCAATTAAATTATATTTTATTTAAATTATATTTTTTATGAATTGTATTATTTTGTAGGTCAAAGATAAATATATTAAGAAAGCCAATTATATCAGAATCTGAAGAAAGACAAAGAGTGATGTCTGGTAAGATTTTACATAATTGGATAAATCAAATGTTATATTACAGTACAAATTATATCACTTATAAGTAGCAAGTATGATGCCACAATATGCTCAAACATCTCTTACATTAAATTCTATATCCTCATTACAGTCTTCTAAAGAAACAACCAACATTGAAAAACCAGTGAATGAAGAATCGGCTTAAGAAATTGCTGACAAAATAAATCCACTGTGTAAAAGTATCTTGTATACGTTTTCCCAAATGCAAAATTTGGATGTATGTATTAGGTTATGAACAATTTTAAATATAACTTAATACATTTTAATTATATATGTTCCATACCATTAGGATATAGTGTATTCACTAACAGATGATGCTAATTCTGTCATTAAAACTCAGCATCAAGAATTTGTTACAGCTATGATATTTACAGCATTAGATAGTAGTCCAAATAGCAGAACAGAGGCAGGCAAAATATTTGCTGAAGTTTTGTCTTACAAACATAAAGATTATGATGAAGTTATTTCTGTAGTGGATGTTACTCAAGGATAATATTTGTATTAAATTCAGAAGAAAGTACAATTAAAATTAAAATTGTTTTTTTTTATAGAATTGATACAGTACTAAAAGATTGGAATGATTATTTAATTGATAATCCACAATTATTTTCCTACATTGCTGATATCATTAGTGAGTTCTTTGACTGTTGTCACATTTTAAACAACTTGATATAAAATAAACATTGTCTTTTATAGCTCCGTTATTAATATCAAAGACTGCTGGTTTTGAAATAAGTAATTTAATAGATTCTTGTATATCTATATGTCCTGACAATGTCATTGTTTTTTTCTCCAAAGTATTACACAACATTTTAAATTATACGGAAACTCAGAATATAGAAGACGTAAGTTTATTGTACATTTTTTGCTTATATTTACAATTGTTTATGGTACTTATGGCAATTAGTTTAAAAATAATTTAAAAACTGCAAGTTGCAGGAAAATTATTAGCTAGGGTTTTTATTTTTAATTCACTGTCTTCTGATCCTAGCAAATGCTATTCATTTTTTACACTCTCTTTTTCATTATATTATGATGATGATGTAAGAATTACAACATATTATTTTTCAAATCCTATGTTTAAAAGTAAACGTGATTAGTAGGCATTGGTCATTAAACAAAAAAATGTGTTCAGTTGCAAAATTTGATCTAATGACTTATGTCCGGAATGATGATACGCGATGGTGTAAGCACTTGTTTTCTCAATACATTTTTGATATTTATCTATTTGGACTACCGGAGTGGCCATCCATATGGTTAAGGAAACAGTCTGTCACCTATGATCAGATTATATTACATTACATATTCATGATTATTATTGATTATTATTATTTAAATGTTTTAACAAGTTGGTGGAATTTCATGGATGTATGTACCTTTATACGTATTTATGCCTATTAATCAAATAAATACATATTTTAAAAGTGATGTGAGTGTTTGATTCGAGCAACAAAACATTGTTGCCCGAATCAAATGTTAATTATCTGTTATTATATTTTAGCAAGTTAGAGTATTTCTTTTGTCTACGACTATTTATAATAAAATGAGATTGATTGATGATAAATGATTGTATGAAATAATGCACAGTTGGATAACTGTAAGTAAACTTATTTATAAAATATGTTATATGATAAGGTAGTAATCTTTATGTGAATAGAGCAAAACATTTTATTTTTATTTTTAGAGAAATATAAATGCAGAAATTATCAAATGCCCAGTTTATATGTATTTTAACCATTTCCATTATTATAAAATATGTTAAGTAAGTTGGTATCTCCATTTTCAGTGTTTACCTTTTTTATTATACCTAATTTTTTTCATGTATAGAACTTAATTATTCGTTTCAAGATTTCTTTGACCATTGCAATGTCAAATTGTTAATAAGTTTCATAAAAACTGAACCTCTACCTGAATCTGAAATTCAGGCACGAACAGTTCAATGTTTATATGGTATACAAATAATTTCTGCTGCATTGGAGCATTGTGGTGGTAAGTTACCTATTAACCTTTTTTAATACAGTGTATTTTAACTAATATGAGGTGTTATGTTTTTTTTTCTATTCGGAAAGTATGAAAACTTTTCCCCAGACTTTACAAATACAGTGTAATAAATAAGCAATCATATGAATTGTGGAAGAAAGAATACGAGTTCGAAGTTGTTTTTGATGAAGACTTGGAAACTAAAACAATAGCTATCTTTGTATTGAATTCTTTCTTCCTATAACTTTCAATGAATGGTTCCGATGACAATGACACGTTGAACAGTAGTGTTCTACACAGACTGGCTGTGTATAATTTTTCATTAATCAATATTATATTTTTTTAAAACTTATTATAGATATCATGTTATTAAAAAAAAATAGCCATTTTTCATTTATTCCTTAATAGTTATTTTTTAAATGTGCAAATATTTTTGTATACAGCGTTCTTATCTTGGTTATCTACACAGATTGGAGCACATAGAATTCGTTCTGTCGAAGTGACATTTGTGTGAAATATGAATGTTAACATGTCAGTCACAGGGAAAATGATAAAAAAAATCTGATATTGGGGATGGGAGCTGCCATTGATGTAAGTGAGAAGTTAAAAAGGTTATTTTATTTATATCTGTAAGCAACGATAAACCATTGCTAGATGAAAGAGGATTCTGAGCGAAGTTCGGTAATACATAATTTGAAATGATGTAATTTTTTTTGCGATTTTCGTTTTAATTTGATTTCAAAACGCTTATTAATAAAAATAAAAGTCGTCTGATGATTTTGGAAATTTTACCATGTTTATGTAAGTCCAATATAAGTATTATTACCAAGTTTTTAATTTTTGACTGTTTTTGGAAAATCTTTCTAAAGATGAATTTTAACGTGAAATAAGACTTCTAAAGGCTTATAACAAAAATTCAAAACTTGAACAAATTGGCAAACTTACAAACAACGATTGTTTATTTTGGTTGTATTTATTGATTAGAGGCATTAAGGCAAAGTGATGTTGATGCAATTTTCACACAACAGGAAAGTGTTTAACAGAAATATGTGTTCCGTTGTACCATGTTGTACCAATTATCCGTACCTAGGGCTTCATGTGAAAAAGTATTTTCAAAGCTTACAGATATAATATGTTAAAACTGAGCTTTTTACCACTAAAACACGTTCAGAACACTCGACCTGCGTTAAGACATTTAATGTTTCCGTGTATTGAGCAAACCATAGAAAAAAAAAAACATACTTCGCACGTGGGTGGGCCACTGTTGTAGGTGAAAAGTTGGGAAGGTAGGTAGTAGAAGGGTAATGTAATGTGAATATATCTGTATGAATAATTAACCATTTATAACGATAGACTATTCTGAGTGGAGTTCAGATAATAGTGTTGCTTTGTTAACAATACATATATTATAATAATATGGTAAAATAATATGCATTATTTATTTTCATTAAAAATATTTGTTTAATATTGTACCTATCAATATAGACTATATCATAATATCTATAAACAATATGATAATTGGTGTAAGTTATTACTCTTTTGGAGATAAATATTAAGTAGATAAGAGTAAGATTAAGTAGATATACCTATGTACATATTAATACTTAGATCAATACCTATGTACCAATACACTTACTACAAATTACAAAATAAATTAGTTGAAAACTAATTAAACAATACAAATTGTATTCACATGGAAAACATGAAAATAAATATTAATAATAATATTGGCTCGTTAGTGAAATTTCCATTAGGTATATTTAAATATTACACAATATACATTTTTTTGAATAAAATCCAGAAGTCTATGCTTCAATAGTATAAAATGCATAATAACTATTTAATATTCTGTTAATGGTACAAAATTCTAGTTTCACACCCAAAGAAAATTCTACTATAATTACTATTATAGATTTCTAATGGATAATAATTTTAATGATAGATAATAAAAATATAAAATTGACATTAAATTAAAACAATGATATTCAAATATTCAGTATACTTTTTTGTTAACATAAAAAATAAAAAAAGGACAGACATACTTTGCACATGGGTCAGCAACTGTTATAAGTAGTAAGTTGGGAATATAGCATACAGACAGGAATTTAATGTATAAGCAACGATAAACCATTGCTAACGAAAAACGATTCTGAGTGTAGTTCTTTGTTAACAATATTTATGTCATCTTATGGTAAAATGATTACAATGATGTGTGTTTCAATGACAACAATGATTGTTTAAAATAATAACAAACAAATAAATAAAAACTGTTGCCAGTGACAACCTTATTTTTAATCTTTCTTAACCTAAAGAATGCAGTTTTTCTCATTATCTCAAATATATCAGAGAATTTCAAAAAATAACCTCTCTAAAATAACACCCAGAGAACATTTTCTTTTGAAAAAGATGCTATACTTGATAATCATAGTAAGCTGTATAGTGGAAAAAACTATTCACATACAAAATATAAATAATAATTAAAATAAACATCTTTGTAAAACCAATACATTCATTTAGAATCTAAAAAAAGGGCAGTTTATTCTAATAATTTGTAGTGGCACAGTATGATTTATTTTTGGTGAGGGGATGTAAATTTCAAACAAAGTTCTGAACAGATTTTTGGGGTGAAGTAGAATAGTAGGTTAGTGGAGAGCGATAACCAGTTTTTTAATTAATAGGGCTCCACCCTTCTCCCCTTACAAAGAAAACGATATACTTAAAAGTAGAAAATCTCGTCAACGGCTTGACACAAATTAAAAATGTTCATAACAAAATGTAATTAAACTAAAACTTCATCTATTTAAGGAATTTTCGATAAAAGTTACTATTTTAAATCAAGATGTGAAAGTAATATCACTCCCAAACATAACACTAAAAACAATAATGGTAAGATAACCGTCTAAAATATATTTTAGAGCCGTCTGTTCACAATTTTTCATTATACCCACCTTTATAAATTATAATCCTTAATTTTGAATAGTAGTGATAATGAAATAATTAATTTTTAGTTTAATTATGAAATACAAAAATTTAAAATTTGTTTTTTTTAATTTTGGTTATTATATATTGTCTATTCGTTAATAATAAACATGGACTAAGATTAAGAGGTCTACTATATTTTGTTTATTTTTTTAAATATCATATAATTTGTACAGATATTTTACACATTACATAATTTATTATTTCAAAATAAAAATTTGATTATATACACAAACTATAAATAAACAATGTATATATATATATATATATAAGCAGAGATTATAAAAATAAACCGTGTTTAAACTATACGCAATAATACTAAAAGAACAGCAGCACCAAAAAACACTATATCATTAATATTTTTCTTTTTTTTAGTTTTTACCTTACAGGGTCCAATGTAATCGGATTTGGAAACTCTCACTTCTTTATCTGATAACAATTTTAAAATTTTATCTTTAGTGTATTTGATCATCATTAAATTGTGTATAGCTTCTCGGCCTTTCTTTTGATCTAAGATATAACTTTGAGATTCTAAATATATTAGTGTAGCATCCAATACATGCAATTGTCTTACAATACCTGCTAATATATGAGCAATTGTTTCAGCATTAATTTCCTGCCTTTTCATGCCCAATGATTGATTTGACCAGTTCCGTGTATGAAAACATTTTAGTGCAGTAGTTAAAAGCTTTTGATGTGGTGTTAAAGTGATTCCCACATTGTTATTAACGTTACTTTTCCAAGTGAGTAATTGTTTAAAAGTAGTTTTATTTGATTTAAGTGTGCTAGTAAATTGTTTCATTGACAACGCATTTAAGAATGATTCTGCATCTCGAGGGAAACCATTTTCCAATTCAGCTATAACAATATCCCAACAAGTTTGTTCTTCGAAAATGAACTCTGGTAGTTGTTCCTGTTCAACATCTCCATTCAATAGATTTAACATATCACTCATATTTTTACTTTCAACTATTCTATATACAGTATGGTTTCTTTTATCTGTGGCATCTTTGTTGGCACCGCGTGACAATAGAAATTTTACAATATTAAAGTGATTAAAACGTATAGCAAAGAATAATGCAGTTTCGCCATTTTGATTGTCTACTATTTCAATATCTGCACCATCATTGACCAAGTATTCTACTAATTTTAACCAACCGTTGGAACAGGCAAACATGAGAGCTGTCATACCAGACGTATCTTTAGAATTAATATCGATATTATTAAAACTCAAAAAAAGATTTAAGCATTTTACTAAATCAAGTTCATTAATATTAACAGATTTACAATTGCAAACACACATGATGACATTATGACAGTCAAAATGTATTGCAGGATCTGCACCATTTTCTAAAAGATATGTTACTGCATCAAAAGATCCGTAAAATGCTGCAAACATTAAAGGAGTCCAATTATTCTGCAAATGACAATTAATGTTCAAAGATTTAGAATTTAAAGCACGGATAATTTCTGGGACATTGTTTGAAATACATGCATGTTGTAATGTCAATTGAAAATTCTCTGCTTGTGGTTTATAGACCGGTTTCTGATGATAATTACCAAATTCATCATAATATTCTTCATCACTTTCGAAACCAGCTGGGACAATGTTGGTTGTTTTTTTATATTTCATTTTAGAACGTATTGATCCTAAAATAGATAATTGAATAAGATTAATTAAATGAACATAACATATCTACCTAAATGTTTTAAAATAAATAAATAAAACATAATATGACATTAGGTATTTACTGAATTATTTTAAATTGGAATAATTCAAACAGTAGTAAATTGTTACATAAAAAATGAAATGCTAATAAACAATTGTTGAAGATCCAATAGAAAATAATGTACTTCATAATAATTAAACAATGAGTGTAGTGCTTATAAAAACAAAGTGAAAGTCCTTTCAAAGATAATTGTAATTTTGTAGTAAAATTAAAAAAAAACTTAGAATTTCATCAATTAATAGAAATAGCAAGTATTTAGAACAGAGTACCAAATTCTGAAAATCATTACCACGATAAGACAAATCAATCACCATATTGATATAGAATGAGAGAATAAATTATAATATTATAATTAATAATCGTAATATAGGTAATACCATTGATTATATATCAATAGACATAGTACAAGTGGTATCTACTTATAAAAATTAATTACAAAGTTTAATATTCTACATATGATTTCAATATGATTACAAATATTTGTGCATTGTACCTATTTATAAGGTAAGTGGTATTTTTAAAAATATTTTTTTTTCTATTTGAACTTAATTAATTGTTCGTATTTAATTATTATTGATTTTTGAGAATTATTATTCCGATTACCATTATTTAAACTCGGGGCAGTGGCACATATACAATATTACATAATCATTAATTGATTCTCTACATCAAATCAAATTTAAATACACACATTTTCATTGAATTTTGAGTTTAAGAAAAACAATTTTAAAATAATCAAAATTTCTTTGATAAAATTTGCTTAAATACCCAATCAGACTATTAATACGTAATCTGATTTCCGACTTTTACATTTTTCACCCCTTATCAACAATACCACCCAGACAATTAAAACATGATCGGATTTTCCATTTTTTGACCACTGTTCACAAATTTGTATTGTTTTTAGATCCTGACACAATAATGATATCCAAGTTTGGTGTTTAAAAAGTTAAAAATAGAAATTGTAACTTATATAGGTACTAAGTTGTAATTGGTTTTATGAATAAATATAAAACCTCTGTAGCTGTTGTTGGTATTTTAATATTTTTTCCAATATCCAAGAGCCATAGGGTACCATCAAAAAGGGGTGAAAACGAACAATCCGATATCGGATCATGTATTAAGTGTTTTTTTCCATTGCCCAAAAGCCAGAGTTTAACCCAATTAATATAATTTAAGTAATATAATGCAGTATCTCAGGGGAAGGAAGTTAGTCACAGAACTCGTTCTATTGTGGCATCAATGGAACCAACAGAAATCTTAAAAATAAAACATAGAATAAAAGGCGAAAATCATTTACCCACTGCAGTTAAACGTATCGTATAAATTCTACGGACAGTAAAATATTGGTTAGGAACAAAAAAAAAAAAAAAATACAAACAAAAACCAAAGATCGATTGAATAAAATTAAAAAATTAGATAGGTATAGGTACCTGTTTGAAATTTTCTTTTTTTAACAATTCGTTCGGATTTAATTTCGATATTATAATTACACGCTGGACAAACGATTTTATAATAATAATTTAGAACGAACGTCATGTCAATAAAACCGAAAGCGATCAACATAACACTACTTGTACGCGTTCACCGTCTTAATAGTAATAATAATGACATGTTGTCATAAAAAATTGACGTTGCGGGTAAAAATCGCATGCATATAAATATCGTCGAATGAAGACCGACGGTACGTACCTATAAACACGGTTTATGTATTACGACTGAATGTTCCTGTCGGCCGATAATGTAATATTGATATGTTCGAAGGATAAAACGCAAATAACGCTTACGTTCGCAAAACAGCGCGAAGGGCACGTGCTAATTGGGCAATGTTGCTAAACCGTAACGAAACAAATAGGCAGTAATAAACGATCGTTTATCAGTTGAAATAAAATGAACTGTTACCTGAACTTGAAGAAATAACCGCTCGCGGTGTTGATAACACCGTGTTATCTACGGACATAATGTATATGGTATATTAATTATGTAATTTCCGTGTAAATCCCATAGAGTAAGAATCTATGGCGCGGACTAAGATCCATCTATATCTCACTGTATCTTTGTCCGTGCTCTATGGTAAATCCATAAATACCGTGGTCTACGCGTAAATCTTTGGCGTTATCACAGAATTATAATTCTATGATTTTGTTATCATCAATATCAAAAATTCAAAACCGGCTAACCAGTAAGTAGTTGTCGTGCTCGAACTCTCGTATAGCCGAAGACATCAATTGAGATATCCCCGAGGTATACATAAAATTTACTATACGTCTTAAATCGCGGTCGAAAATTCAAAATGTTATATACCGCTGTTGAATTTCTTGAATAAATTATTTTCTACTTGTACTGTGTCTCTACGTATACCCGTAATACAATTTTTTGTTCGATTTAACCGTTGAGTAGAAGCAAAGTACCGGTGATATTATGTCATAATTATTTACATATATAATTCGCATACCTATTCGTTTTTATGATATTTCAAATATATATTTTCGATGTCGGGTCAAATTAAACCAATAAATAAATTGGATGTGCATAAAATATGTTCAGGACAGGTGAATGACACAGATTGTGTACATTTTCATAGTTTAAAAACCCATATTATATTAAAATAAACAATTTTTTAAGGTCGTATTAAACTTGGCTACAGCTGTAAAGGAATTGATAGAAAACAGCTTAGATGCTGGTGCTACATCGGTCGAGTTACGACTAAAAGAATTTGGTAAAGATTCTTTAGAAGTAACTGATAATGGAGCTGGAATTCATCCTGACAATTTTGAAGGCCTTGGTATGATTAGTGTTAATTAATAAATACAATATTTTGAATTATTTATTTTTATCTTCAGCTTTGAAACACCATACGTCCAAAATTCAAGATTTTGCCGACTTAAGTTCCGTGGAAACATTTGGTTTCCGCGGAGAAGCATTGAGCTCATTATGTGCTCTAAGTAATGTAACAGTGACTACTAGACATTCATCACAAGAGTGTGGTACTAAGCTTTTATTTGATCATGAAGGAAATATTAAATTCAAAGTCCCAATTGCTAAACAAGTATCTATAATATTATCACTTTTTTTATTTGTATAAACCTAACATGATTTACTCGGTTATCAGAAAAAAGCCACGAAAAAAAAACAATCTGTATGCTTTGTACTTTTAATTTTTTTTTTTTTGTTTACCCCCGACCAACTATTCATTTTTTCATCAGAAAAATTACTAAAGTTAAAATTAAGTTGAATAAAGTTTTTAGTAAAAATAAAAACAAAAAAATACACTTTTACAATAAATATTAATCAGTAATAAAAAATTGTTCTATAAGGCATCTTACTGATGCCTGTACTAATTTGTTTACTACCATAATAATAATATTTTCATAGTGTACCCCAAAGTGCAGTTTCTTCTCCTGTCCCATATACATATACATTGTGGACTAATCTACCACCCCACTCAGCACTGTAGCTGAATTTGCAGATGAAAAAATTATCTTTATTTTGCATATGCATACTCTAAATGGAAAATAAAAATCAACAACAAAAAGTCCTCACATATTATCTGTGCTCTTAAACAAAACATAGTTCCCTCAGTAGTTCTGAATAATAAAATCATTCTTTAAACCTCAAATGCCATTAGATAAAAGATTAACTTGGGCAGAACATATTAAACAAAAACAGATTCAATTCAACACCAGACGTAAGTCTCTCTATATGCTTGGAAATCATTCTAAAATTAGCCTAAAAAACAAACTTCTATACAAAACCTTACTAAAACCAATGTTGTCTTATGGTATCCAACTATGGGGTGCTGTTAAGAAAACAAATATAAATAAATACAAACATGCCTTTCTATGTATCGAACCGACTTAAACATTTAAACTGTCTCAGAGGTTACAAAATCGACTTAAAAGATATTTTGCTTCCAACTGTCAAACCATTCAAATCCCTCGATCCTTGCCCTTGACTCTGCCAATCTCCCTGGAAACCCATTAAGAAGGCTTAACAGAACCTGGTGTAAAGACATAAAATACTCTTCATAAGTACTACTATTGGGTAGTTCCTTAAATTAAGCCATTTATGTACAAAATATATTTTCTAATCACAAATGCTTAATGTAAAATACCACTTAAAGGTTGTATATTTTCAAATAAAAAAATAAATTTTTAAATTTTAAATTTATTAATTAGTTGTTAAATATATTATATTTGTATTCAATATAAAATAAATTAAAAAAGGTTGGACAATTTATTTTTACTTTTTAAAAGTATCTTGCAAAATGTAACTAAAATATATTTTCAGGTTGGAACGGCTGTTAATTTGTCTAATTTATTCTCTTCGCTACCAGTAAGGCATAAAGAGTTTCATCGAAATTTAAAAAAAGAGTTTGGAAAAATGATCCAAGTGGTAACTGGTTACTGTTTAGTTGCTACTCAAGTGAAGTAATTCATTATTTTATTGATAATGATTTATGTATTATATTTGGGTAAATATAAATATTTATTTTTTTAGAATGTCATGCACCAATCAAACAAAATCGACTAATAATGTTCTTCTTTCAACACATGGTAGCAATACTGTATTGGAAAACATATCATGTATTTATGGTTCCAAACAGGTAAGTCATTTCTACATTAATAAGTGTAATTTTGCTTTATCAGTTCAATTTATTACTTCACAGGCCAATAGCTTGTTAATTTTGAAAAAAGTTATTCCTGAAAACGATGACAATGATATGGCATATATGTTCGAACTTGATGGTTATGTATCTAGTTGTGACCACAGTAGTGGTAGAAGTTCTAAAGATAGACAATTTTATTTTATTAACTCGAGGCCATGTGAACCATTAAAGGTATTCATAATTCAAATTATCAACTTTCTTAGATGTATGATATTGTACAAAAACACTGAAATCAAAAATCTCAGTATCGATAAAATTTAAAAAAAATTTAATAATATTTAATACTTTAAGGTTGTACGAGCAGTTAATGAAGTCTATCATCAATATAATCAGAGTCAATATCCATTTGTTTACTTAAATATAACAATTGCAAGAGATGAAGTAGACATTAATGTGACACCCGATAAAAGACAAATTTTTTTGTCCAACGAAAATTACTTAGTTTCATTAGTAAAAGTAAGTAATTCATATTTGTTCATAATATATTATTATTAATTATTTATTTTATTTTAAGGCAAGTTTAAATAAATTGTATGAAAATATCCCATCTACTTATAAGATTAATACATTGTTATATGATTCAATATCAACTAAGAGACCTTGTGAATCAAGTACAGAAAGCATGGAATGTAAACGTAAGAAAAATAGTTATTTATATTTTATAAAAAAATCATACTGTACACATTAATATTAAATATATTCATACTATTCTTACTATTCTTATTTCAATAATAATCATTTTATTACCACTATAAAATAACTGATATAAACTATTTTTATATATATATATATATATATATATTTCAGAAATTAAGTTAGATGTAAGTAATGAGTATGAAAGTAAAGAATACAAAAGTAAAGAAACATTCATTAGCCACTCAGACCAAATTAAAGCTAAACTTAATAAATGGAAATCGAATAGTTCTAAAGCAGATGTTGTAAACACTATGGACAAATTTCTAAAAAAAGAAGTTGAGTCTATCTATAATGAACAGAATGACAATGAAAATGTTGAAGAAAATAAAGTATCCAATATTAAAATTATTGAAACTAATGACAAAGAGCAAATTACTATTGAAGTAGAACAAGAAAGTTTAAAAGTTGAAGAAAAACAAATTAGACCATCTATTAATAATTTGGATAGTCATGATATTGAACTCACTTTTGTTGATCATTCAAATTATAAAAAAGATGCTATTGTAGACCAAGAATATGATTTGGAAAATGTTACTGAGAAATCGGACAATAAGGAAAACTTAAACATGCATTCAAAACATGAAGAGAAATCTATATATAATATTAAGAATATGAAATTTAACTATAGTTCATCGAAAATAGAAACTGAAATGATAGAAATAGACACATCTCAAGCACCTGAAAATAGAAAATGTGTTGTAGTGGAAACTAGTATCAAGCAAATTAGACAGAGGTTGAAAATTTTATCATCTCAAATACCTGAAAAACAAAAAATGAAAACACGATTTTATGCAACTATTGACCCAAATAAAAATCAACAAGCTGAAAGTGAATTAAGTAGAGAAATTTCTAAGGATATGTTCTCTCAAGTAAGTAAAAATTATTAGTTTTACTATGATAGTGGTTTTTTATATGTAAACACATTTTCAATGTGAAAAATAATTGTTCCAATCATTAACTTCAGGGTATTTTCTTATTGGATAGAGTTTGTGCATTAGAGAAGTTATTTTTAATGTTCCTAATAATTGAGTAGAACTCAAAAAGAAAAAAAAAATGAAATATTTACTCAACAAAAACTTTTGCTAAATTGATTTTGATTTGTTGTAATTCTGTAGGAAATTGTCTGAAACCTTCACTTATAAAATTGATTCAAGTTTCATCATAATTTGTTCTTCTACATTAATTATGACTGAACTCTGTTAAGAATCGTTTTTTCATTAACAATGATTAATCATTGTATACAAAAATACATTAAATTCTCCTTTACATACTACTGTACCAACTTCTCACTTACAATAGTGGTCCACCCATCGTGTGAAAGTTTTTTTTTCTATAAATACAATACTTAATATTTTTGATATTACCTTACAGATGACTATTGTTGGACAATTCAATTTGGGTTTTATTATTACAAAACTTGATGCAGATTTATTTATAGTTGATCAACATGCTAGTGATGAAAAATACAACTTTGAAACATTACAAAAGACAACAAAAATTACAAGTCAAAAATTAGTGGTGTGAGTAATGAGTAAATATAAATTTCTTTTTCAATTATTTTGGAAATTCTAACAACTAAAATAATTGATCACTTAAATAGATATAAGCTTGATTTTTGGATTTATTATTTTTAATCTTATAAGACCTTTTGTTTCACAAAAATGTTTGTATGAAACAAAGAACATTTTTTTTCAACAAAATGTTCACTTATTACTAAAACATATTAAATTAATAACTTGAGAATATTTCTGGAGATGTTTAATAAAATATTTGTAAAATCTCGCATTTTATAACAGAAAAAAACAAACAAACAAATGTGAATAACTTCTAATACACTAATTTCTTTTTTATAACTATTTTTAAAATTAAAAATGGGTTATAGTGTAAGAATAATAGTGAAAAAATAGATTCTTATTTTTCATTTAATATTTAAATCTTTCTGCAGACCTCAGCAATTGGAATTAACTGCAATTAATGAAATGATTTTAATGGATAACATTGATATTTTTAAAATGAATGGATTTGACTTTGAATTCCAACCAAATGGTAAGTTCTTTTTCAAATTAATAATTTAAAAAGAAACATACGTCACACAATTGGTAGGCTACTGTTCTAAGTGAGAATTTCAGAAGGTTGGAGAGGAAAAATTTAATGTATATCTTTATGCAACAATTAATCATTGCTAATGAAAAACGATTCTGGGCGGAGTATAATTATACATGTTTTAAGTTCATAATATTTACAATTTGAAAATAATATATTTTGTAAATTTTCACATTTATGACGAAAACACCTGGGAAAATTAAATGATTAAATGATTTCCATAAAATACCACCCCAGATAGATTTCCTTTCAAGAAAAGTGCTACGCTTGAAAATCTGAGCAAGATTTTTGGTAGGAAAGTTGTTCACAAATAAAAAAAAATAAGAGGAAAAAACTAAAACCAACACATTCCTGCTCCTCTCAGTATCTAAAATAATACCTGTGAGCATTAGATTCAAATTTTCCCTTTATACAGTTTTATAATTTCTTTTATTTTTATAATAATTTTTTATTTAATAAAAAAAATATATATTTATGTATACAAATGTTGGTTGTTGAAAATTGATATCTCCAAACTCTAATTATGTAAAAAATGTCTTCACCTAGTTTCATTTGGGAGTCTATAGAGGTGTTCAAGACTAAAAAACAAACAAAAATCAACCACACAAACATAGAAAAATTCTGATTTAAATGTATATTCACTTTAATCACTCTAATAGGCTTACATACAATTTTAATTTCTGAGTTTTAGCCAAAAGAAAGTCGCTAGATATGTTTTAAAGTCATTTCCCATTTATAAATAGACCTGGTAATAATAATAACAATTATGAAGCCTATATATTTATATATGCAAAACTACTGTTGCTATTCATTTTAAGGAAATTTCCGCCTTTTGAGTAGATAGATATCAGATATCATTGAACATCTAAAAATTCTGTTCCTATTAACCCGTAATTGTGAAATAGACTTAAAATTTGTTTTCATTCTGATCTGTTGACTTTTATTACAATGAAAATGGAGAGAAATTTGATAATACACTTTTTACACTTTGAGCAATATGTACAATAATTTATTTTTTTAGCACAGACAACAAAAAAAATTAAATTAACCATGATTCCCATGAGTAATAATTGGAGATTTGGTAAAGAAGATGTAGATGAACTACTGTTTATGTTACAAGTGATTAATCAATACTTTACTTTCAATTACTATTATTGCTATAATTATTTTATTATTTAGGATGCTCCAAATACACTTTGCAGACCTTCTAGAGTACGCTCAATGTTTGCATCTCGTGCTTGTCGCAAGTCAGTAATGATTGGTTCAGTATTAAACATGAATGATATGAGAAAGCTTATTGATCATATGGGAGTGATTGAACAACCTTGGGTAAGTTTTAACTTCAATAATGGTTAAATTATTATAATAATAACATGTTCTTTAACACATATATATATTTATGTATTATTTAATATTAATTTTATTCAAATTGACTTTGAAATGTAATTTCTATCAAATTTATCTTAAATGCTATTTTTTCAATATTGCATGTAATAAATTGTATAAAACATATTAGTTAGGTATCTTACATTTTTTGAATAAATGTTTATTTTTATTAATTGACTTAAGAACAAAATTATGCATTTTTTTTTTTCAGAATTGTCCCCATGGAAGACCAACAATGAGGCATTTATTAAATCTTTCATTATTATTAAATGAAGATATAAAATGAATAAAATTGTTTCATGTCTTTTGTGTACATAAATATATTTATTAAAGAATGACAAAATAAAATCTTTTGTTAAACAAATAAACAATTTTTTATTATTATTTTTATGATTTATGAATTTGTACTATTTAAATTATAAAAATTAATCCTCTCCAAAGAAAGAAATTATCTATCTTGTTTGACATTGTGCCATTATTCAACAACTAATAGGTAAATTACAAATATTAAATAATTAAATAAGCTGTAAAATTTACGGTTAATAATAAACACAAAATATTTTTGGGCATAAATATTACTCTAATTCACTTTGGTTTAAACCATTTGGGAGTCTTTCCACTGTTTGCTGTTGTATTATTTTGCTGAGAAGAACTAGCCTGTTGGCGTTGATCATCAAATGTTCGACTTGGTCCTGGTTCTGTATTATGTGAACTTTCATTATTTGAACAGTTTGCAATTCTTTCCTTTCTGTAATTATTTAATTTTAAACAAATAAATATTATAAAACATTAATCGGCCTCACTGAAAGTAGTATTGTAATAGTATGGAAACAGTTTATCATGGTGTTAATATTATGCTTATAATTTATATCAATCGAAAATTAATTTTATCTAATGTGTATACAAGATTAAATACACAGATTATAACTAATTTGGCAAATATGCTCAGACCAACCTCACAAGATAAGCAGCTATTGAAGCTTGGCATGCTGTCACAACTTTCTCTTTGAGTTCAGGTTTTAAATAATGGTCAATTTCGCTACCACATGAAAAATGTATCATAGCTGATGGTACACATCCACATTCTAATAATGTATCTTCTGGTTTTAAAATGGTTTTAGGAGGTGTAGTAACTGTTAAATCAAAACAACCATTAGTATTTTGGATGGAATTTTAATCATCGTAATAATTGTAAATTATTAATTACTCTCGTACACAAAAAGAAGTCCAAAGATTCATCAATGAGGTATTTTCTAATAAAATTAAAAATATCTAATATAGTTTCAGTCGGTTTAAACACAGTTTGTAACACTAATCTGTTTGGAAAATGTATTCTAATAATACACTTGTTGTATTTATGTAATAAATTTAATATATTCTGAGCTTTTTCTATCTCGCGCATAGCACTTGTAGACAGCTGACCATCTTCAAATTGAATCCTAAAGTAAAATAAATATTAAAATCATTAAATCAATATACACAAATGTGCAAGCAAAAAAGATATGCACACACTTTGCACAATGGGTAGGCCACTATTATAAATGAGAAGTTGAGAAGGTAGTATATAGAGGGGAATTTAATGTATATCTTTAAGTAACAATTATTGATAATGAAAAAATGATTCTGAGCGGAATTCAGTTGATAGTGTTGCTTTGTCAACAATATATGTCATATTATGGTAAAATAATTATATATGAATTATATATTTTTTGTAACAGTTCAATAAACTTATCCCTATAATTTCATTTGAGTCATCAGGGGTGTTTAAAGCAAAAAAAAGTATTCCATCCTGCCAAAACATAGGTGAAATTCTTGATTGAAATATAACACCTCTTTTCAATGTTTTATTATCACAGTCTACTATTTCATTTCCTCTGTCTTATAACACCTATATTATTTAAATTATTAATACAAATATGGACAAATCATAGCTTATGTTTTATGAAACCCTTTTCATCTACAAATTTTTTTCAAGTGTTACTTTTAAACCATTTGATAGACCAAATTGTTCGAAGTACAAAAAAAAAAAATTCACTTTATTGCTTATGTTATTAATAAATAATTGGTAGATTGAATTTTCAAATGACATACACATTTGAACTTAAATATTTAACATTTTTAAGGAAACAAATTAAAAATGTATACAATTTACCGTGAATTTTTTAAATCTCGTAATACAAGATTAACATCCTTTACGGTTGGCTCAAAGAAATCATCACCTTCATCTTGATATAATACTGAAGTACCATCCATAATGTTAAATATTAGTGTATCACGATCGTCCAACTAAAACAAATAGACACTTATAATAAATGTTTTCTCCTCTTTCAAACTGTTAACTAATAAACAAAATGTGTAATTCAAAATAGATCTATCATATTAACTCTTCAATTAAAATACACACATCACATATTGGTTTGTTAAAACAATATCAGTGAAAAAGATCATATAACCAGAATTATTATACTAACATATGATATTGAGTTTTTAAAATGTTCAAGATCTTCATTGGAGATAGTTTTTTTGTTAGTAGAAGTGTTTATATCATTAAGGTTTTTTAAACATTTGATTTTATCAATGGGTTTTGTTTTTACAGCCACATCATCTGAATCCATTTCAGTATCCATAGGTTCATCATTCATGGAGTTTTTTTCTTTAATTATGGGGTGTTTAATTGTAATTGAATTGTCTGGTGATATTTTTGAAATTTTTTTATTTATATGTTCATCAGTAGATTCCTCGAGTTTTGGTTTTCTTTCTTGAGGCACATATACATGGGCTTGGTCTTCTGATTCTCTTTTATTTAATAATCTAATGGACCAAATAATAAAATATTTGCCAATAAAATTAATAATATTTTGGGTAAGTAAGTAATGTTAATATTATATATTTTTAATTTTGAAAAATGTGTTAAATTGTTTGTGAATTATGATAAAATATAGTTTACCTTAACAAGGCTTTGCCACTAACTAATCCAATGTCTTTTAATGTTTTTTGTTGCAGTTGTTCTTTACCAATTATTTCCATTCTTGTAAAAATTATTGCTGGACTTTCATAACTGATGGTGTTTTCCTTCAACAAAGTCTGAACAACTTCCCATAGAGTTTCTTGTAAACAAAATTTATAATAAAATTAAAAAAAAAAAAACAAAAAAAAACCAATAATAATAATAAAATTATCAATATGCTTACGGCTAGATAAAAATTCACCAGTTAGTCTGGATCCATCTTCTATTTGTAACAATATACCAACAGAGCTATCTTGTCTCGACTTTGTAACAGGTACTAACTCTAATAAAGCATTATTGCTTATGTTTGTGAACCTAATCAGACTAGTTGTGTCCAATATTTTATTGTGGTATCTATCAAAATAAAAATAAAAATAAAAATAAAAAAAAACTTATGATGCTTTACAATGTTTATGTTAGTATAAAAAAAAAATTAAACAAACTTTAAATCATAATCGTTGCTGTCTAATTTCATTTTTGTGCACGCCAATTCCAACACCTAAAATAGTAAAATATTACACAACACATTCATAGATAAGTATTGTGAATTGAATCATTTAAAATAGGTACTTGCTTTTAGTATAGTCATATTTGGATTGACTTTAACATTAATTCTAGCAGCGTTTAGACCCAAGACTACTAAATTTGTAGTCATGTTGAGAAACTATAATAAGAGAATCGACGTAAAACTGAATTTCACAAAAGACTTCTTAACAAGTGAAATCAAAAAAAATACAATTTAATAATGTATTTGGTAGGTAAATAGAATGGCTAATTGATTTTCTTTTTTGATAATATTTATGAGCAATATTTAAAATATATAAAAAACATGACGTAGGTAGATAGTAATGAATTTTTTAGTTTCCTTTATTCTACTTACCGTTTCAAATTTAATATTTTAACAAGTTATTATCTACGATATTGCTTTATCATCGTTGTTTTTTTATCAAAGACAATAGAAAACTAAACGTTATACCATGGTTATGATGTTGAGGTACATGATACGACTTATCGGCCGCTAGAATTACTACATTCTTACCATATCTTCCCATCTCATCCTGGTACGTATTTAATTTATCTAAAACAATAAAAGCATAGACATATTAAGATACATGTTAAGATTTTTCTTACCTAAACAAAGCTCTTTCTCATTCTAACAAACTTATTTCAATAAACCTATGGCGGGGTGTGGGGGAGGCGCAGCCCATATCTTAATATGTCTATGCATAAAAGTCATAAAATAATAATAAAAATTTGTTTATCACAGACAGTTCATGATCACAGATTATATGTTTTATATTTCCATAGATAATAAGCGCGTTTTGACGCTATAATGTAATCGTTTGATAGCCGAATGCACTTTTCGGCAACCGGGTTGCCGGAATCAGCAAACAATTAAAAACTACATTTACTGTTTTCGGTTACTAATTATTATCTGCCGATAAAAAATATCATTCGACCATTCCATCAATTTAGTATACAATAAACAGAACACGTTTTGGCGACCAACGCCAACGTAGTAAACCTGTGCATATTACATTCCGTGATAATATTATGATTGGATCTAATGCAATCTGTAACTATAGTCGTGGTCACGATTTAAGATCTTAAACCGCGGTCGGTAACATTAAATTTGAAAATTTCATATTATATTTTACAGAATACCGTCGAATGGTATTTCGAATATTTTGTTTTATTCGAATAATTATTCTGTCACTTTTGCAATATGAAATCGAATTAAGTATTGTAATATTCTATTCACAAACAGGACAATAAACAGTTGTAATAAGTTGATTGCATCGCGGGTAAAGAAGAATCAGCGTGAATATAAATTAGTTAGAAAAATGCGGGAATATTGGTAGTTCACTAGTTCACAATCCTATTTAACCGCACAATCACGGTAATGTGTCTTTTGTACTTAAGTACTTGCACTACAAATTAAATGTAGGTATTTGAAAAGACATTATAGAATTTGAAACATTCGATTGTATTATGTATAAATCATTATCGGCGAAAAACGACAGGGTAAAAAACTTCGAATGTATTTTCTTTAAAAAAATACAAATGTTAGTGTGCGATTGCAGGCTGTTGACCCCCGATCAAATAGCATCAGTCGTTTTTTTTTTTTGTGTGTGTGGGAGGGAGGGGGTTAAATATAGGTATTAGTATTAAATAGTAACAGGGTACCCGGTATTTTAAATAGCAAACGGTTTTAATAAGGATATCCGTATTTAATACCGTTCCAAAATCCTGAAGGTGAATACGAAGAAAATCGCATTCGCAGTGGTGGAGAACCGGACGGACAAGACAGGATAATCGTTTCTATAAAATCGTTATCGGACACATAACTGAACTAAAAATTGCTGTGTGCACAAAAGTCCAATCAAATGTCTGTGATTTTCAAGTAAAATGCGTTTGACGATTTTTACCTTGTCGGTTTTTTCCCCTAGATCCATATTAGCATAACCCCCTACTCGCATACATCATTGACTTAAGTCATACGACTGCTTTATGCGTCACATAATGTCTACCTAATATGTTTTTCACCGATGTCGTACACGGTTTTTAAAATTGTATTTAATTCTACTGTACACGGAACATCTTTTGAATACTTAAACCTATTTACTATCGCATTTCAATGCAATGACCGCAGCTGATTTTGAATTTTTGTTTAAAAAGTTTATGTTTCCGTTTAAATGCACTTCTGTCATGACGATTATTCACGACTCATAGATAACATGCATGTGTTTATTTTAAAATAATCGTTAATTTTAGAACTAGTATCTACGGTTCCTGGAGTCTGGACCGCAGTATTATTAGATGACGATATCAACATGACGTGGATTAGGTTACCTACTATAATAATAGTAATAACTAATAATACTATTAATATTATTATTTATTATCAATACTTTTGTTATTATGTATTTATGTGTTATTTAGGTTCAATTATGTCGATGATAACTAACCTCAGCTGTCCTCGACATAAAAAAAAATAAAACGGTAGTATCACAAAACAGATTAAATTCAAATGATAAGCATTGTTGAAAAATAAAAAAATTAATAGTAAATACTGAACTTCAATAACGTTATTTACCTACCATTTAATAGTAAGTCAGTTACTTATTTATCAGCTCTATAATAAATTATAACTTATCATTACTTTTTCTTCAACAGATGCTTGCAGCGTTTCTACTGCGTTTTGTTTTAAATAATTATGTGCGTAATTGATGTTATTATTTTAATTTTATAATTCCTAATTAATAGATTGATTTTAGTGTTTAATCGCATTGGAATTTGCTATTTCTCATAGTTCGATAATAGTGCTTACACTGTTCCAAAGAAATTTAATTTTCATTGAAATAACATTTGATTATCATATTACGGTATTTATGATGTTTTAGGTACCTATTTGAATTAGTTAATATCCATTATTTAAGATCTAAAAAAAACCTAAAAAACCTAAAAAAAAAAACATTAATTAACTAGAGTATTTTATTTTTCTTTATAGTAATATACAACATCATACAGTAAAAAATGTCTAGGAAAAATACATTGCTAAAAACGAGGTACAAATATGAATATTAAAATACTTATTAGACATATATTTTTAATGCCTTGGGGCTTTATTAGGATCCTCCCTCTATGATTATCTTTTAACTGTGTATAAATAGATAAATAAATAAGTAATAATATTATTACTTATTACTATGTGAATGGTAATTTCGCAGTCGGTAGCATCTTAAATTTGTATTTTGTATGCATTTACACATTGCATGATTGTTGTGTCTTCATTTAATACCAAACCATAAGTTAATATTTTTCTTTTTGGTCACTTCAAACTTTGAAAGTTTATGGATAGATTCCGGGTTACAGACAAATTACCTACATTGTGTTTATTATAGTTAATTATGAATAATTATTATTCTTATCCGTACGTTTCTGTTATTATTTAAAATTAAATGTTAATAATAATTACTTTAGTTTATCTGTACCTCAAAGTGTGTAACTTGATTGTGTTAAATGATGAATTTATAATTAGGTAATTATGAAAACAATAATAAAATAAGAACTTGTTTGTTTTTGATTGAACGGTATTTGATAATACTGCAATGTAAAATAATCTGAGGTGCAATTGAGTATTGTTGTTAGTGGCGTTTATTAAAAATAAATTGTTTGGCTAGTCACATTAATTATATAATTAAAAATCTAAACAGTTAACAATACAATTCTTAATGAAAATATTTGATCAATTAATATGAATTAAATTTTGTTTTTTATTATTTAAGGTATTGCGAATATTTACACATTGACATTGTACATTAATGTTACCTAAAAACTACCTAATACATACACTTATTAATGTAAGCAACAAAAATATCCATAAAATAAATTGGAATACTTTTGATTTTTAATGCTATTATTTTTATTTATTACTAAAGAATTAACTACTAATTTCATTAATAAACATGTTTAAATAATAATATTTATAACTTTTAGATTTACACAATTAAATATTTTCAACACTTATAATTTTGGGAAATTCTAACCAAAAGTTGAAAAGAGAAAGTAATGAAAAAAAAATTACAAAAATTCATATCATGTCACATAGGGTATGTCAATAATAATAATTATTGGCATACTGTATACATTGCATACTTTTACAAAATTGTGTTATTTATCATTTTTAATTATGATTTTCGAAAATTAATCATTTTAATAAATAATTATTAAAATACCCATTACAATATAATAGTTATGTAGATATAATTTTAGGTACTTATCTAACATTTTCTAATGTCTAAAAGTTAGGTATTTATTTTTAAGATGTTAAATATTTAACATTATATTATAAATAGATCTTGTTTATTTTTATTTACTTTTTTGTAAATGATTATTTTAAAGTAAAATTATAATTTCTTATTGGATAATACGGTAAAATGTTGTACTTAATATGTAGACTTTATAATAATAAAATATAATCTTTTAATAGTTATTTTTAATTAGTATCATAGTATCATAAATAATATTAATTAATCAATTAATTAACAAATTTACTATATTTATTATAATATTGGGTTTTTGTTGTTGTTATTTTTGTCTATATTTCAACACTGAATATTTTCCATGTTTTTCAGAGCCGATTCGAGTTCAAATAGATGTCTGTCATCTTCGCCCGGAGCTATCCGTCTCATTTCAGCTGCTAGATTATATACATATTCAGGATTTGGTCCACTGGTTCCTTTGCAAGCTGCTATCCGGCAAGCTATTTGTTGAACAGATGCTTCACCGGCATACCATTCGTTATCTTCGTCAGCTATGTACACCGTGACTTCTGCTGGTATTTGATCTTTATTTGTTTTCGAGTGGAATTGTATAATCTTTTTGGTATAACCTGCACGTTCACGTAGGTCCAAACCAGCACACACATTGGCTATGTCTCGATTATCAATTGCATATGCTATACCCCATACACAACTCTAAAATAACATTAAGTTTAGTACTAAGTTTTGTCTTAAGCGAGCCGCTATGTTTTATCAATTTATGTTATTTATTTATTTTACATACTTAAATGTACAAACAAAATGTCCTATTACAAATTATATAATATGAACACATAATATATATTTATTACATAGGTATATGCATAATATACCTTTGTAGAAAAATGAGTAAAACATAGTGCCCGTAAAATGTTTAAATATAAATAATATTATTCAGCTCACATCGTCGGTTGAAGGTAAAAGGGTTACCACTCGTCCAGGCTGAAATATATTTTAAACATACAACTAATATTATCTTGACTAAAATAAATAGAAAAAAAAAAAAAAACAATTTTATCTTACTAGTTCATTGGTTCCTCTATGATCCGGGCTAAATTGATAAAATCGTCTGGTGTATCCTTTAATGTATCCAGGATATTTTTTGATGAATGGAAAGTTGGTCTTCCACATCAGAGACCCGTAACCAAATATCCAAAACATATGGTTAGTTATACCGTTGGTCAGTACATTGTGTATGTGTTGATTGTTTTCTGAATTCTCTGGTTTCATTATTTTTTATTAGTATAACTTTCTATAATGGAATTTTAAAAAATAAATAAAATAGTTAAACTTTGCTTTGTCTGTATTAATTGTTTATTATATTTTTAACATTTATATATGATAACAATTTGATAGGGTTTCTATGGATTGGGTGGCAAATATTATAACTGAAAAAATCAATACCTGTTTTGCCATTACTTTTTTAGCAAATAGATGGCGTTGTTGAACTTACAGTGCAAACTTGACTGACTAAAATATTATGTTTGTGTTATTTAAGAAAAATGTATAAAATTATAATCTAATATATTTCATGAACCATGAGTAGGTACTGTTTTATACATTTGAATACATTATTTGTTTGACTTCTTTTATTTGACCTTTATTTTATTGGCTACACTCCAGACTAAAATAGGTACCTATACATGATTTGAGTAGGTATATAAAAGTATTAGATAAAAATATACTATTTTAAATTTTGAGCAAAGAGGGGGACAATATTAGTTTTGCTAAGGTTTTTTTTCTGCATTCTAAAGAATTTTTCTACCAAAAGACCTGCTCCAATAATTAACTTCGGGGATGATTTCAGGTGGTAAAGTTTAACTCGTTGGTGTACTAGCGTATTTAAAAATGCAGTTTTTTAAATCTTCCTCGTAATTATTAGTAATAACACAATAATGAGAGGAAACCGGAAAAATCGGAATATTTACGAAACAACATTTTCTGTTTCTATTGAAATTGATTTTATTTTATTTTTGTTGTAATTTAGTAAATAATAATCATATAGACCTGCAATTATCGTCGAAAATATTTGAGGCTAGATAGCATTTTCTCGGGGTATGTAGTTAGATTTTCGAAACGTTTCTCCAGCCCCTCCGTATTTTTTATTTTTTACATTAGCAACAGCATGAAATCGCGGCAATAGTCATTTAAATGCATGCTTTACGTGCTAAACATTGGTATCTATACAAAATTATACCTATTGAAATATTTGATGTTGGGGAGTTGGTGAAATAATGCTCGTTATTACTATCAAGTGCTTAATCGTGATGTATTTTCCATAAATTAGAATGCAAATTGATAGGCTAAAAATTCTGTACAATAGGTTCGCCAATGGCTTAAGCACTCACAATTTAACTTTAAGCAACCCCAGATTCTATGTCTTTGTAATTTCAAATAGGTACCTACAATTTTAACAACGTAATTTTATTTTTAAGTATTTATGATCAATATTATAAGACGTTTTTCCAAATCTCTACAAACTAATAATGCAGTTTGCATTAACCATTTCAGTCTGTTCAGCAACATGCTAGCGTAGTTTTTCTTCTATGCGAAAATTAAAAAAAAATTGCCTGAGAAGTAGTAGTATGATACAGCGATGGTTTATCAACGTAACAGTAGGTATCATTATCATCGAGAGACTTAACGAATGCAATTAACCCGGAAGAAATATTGAACAAATTTGCTTCCATCGATTGGAAATTATTTTTAATAATTTAATGCCCATCACACTGTAGAATAATTTAAAGTAATATGTGTTTAAATTTTCAATACGTTATGTCGGGGAGTGCGGGGGCGGAGCCTTTCACGTCTATGTGAGTTTCATAATTTTGGCACCCCTAAGATTGAACTCTAGTTGCACCGCTGTTCGCCATTAGGTGAACTTTTTCATCAAAAAATTGATGCGAATAATAATTATAAATAATCGATTTCAATGTGTTTTTACAGGTATATTTTGGTTGTAAAATGGACGATTTTGATGTACTCCCGTTGCACCGAAACAAACATTTCACGAAACAGTGTTGCGATTTGATCAATTCCGAATGGCCACGCAGCGAAACAGCCAGGTACCACCTACTTGTTGATTTCCAGTATAGAAATGTTGAGTTACGGTTGTTTTTGTTTATAATTTTTAAATAATATGATATAATAATAATAATTTATTTTTTAAACGACGAATAAATATGCAGTATGAAGTCTTCGGGAAAACGGTTATTCCGTTTTCGAGTTTAAAACACAGCATTTAAACACGAGTAATATGTCGTATCAGAGGAACGCATCAAACAAAAATTGATTTTTTTTTTTTATTGACGAATATTAACCAATTTTTTTTTCCTAGTTGGTAATTTTCTAATGATTAAGAATTTGGCAACCCGTGTGGCAGCAAGTACATTCAGGTCATGTCGATGCATGATAAATGAATATTGAAGAGTCCACACCCGCGTTCTAAATATTATTTTTGTACGCTATTTTTAATTTTATCGAGAACATTTCGACTAAATTTAGCAATACGGTACGGCCGCAGATAGCCATTTATAAGTTATCACCAAACAGCAATACTTGAATATTATTCGATCTCTGAAATTATTTTTATTAGGGGATTTTTTTTTTCGTCTATATCGAACCGCTCACGGGTAGGCCACTGTTGTTTGTAAGCAGTTGGGGAGGTAGGATGTACAGTGTAGTTTAGTTTACATATTATACAATACGCGACGATGAATTATTGCAAAAGAAAATTGTATTTTGCTCCGTAGTCAAGGTCACGAAAAAACCAACGGATACAAAACCAACTTTGTTAGTTTTAAAAAATTGAATTGAACAACTATTGTCAGTCTAGACATTTTTTTAATATAGTATCTACTTTTTTTTTTTTTTTAGGCTTTTACGAGCCATTTAGGCTCTTTGCCGCCAAAACTACTTCCTTCCATCGCTCTCTATCATNATCTCTCTTCTTACAAGCTAATTAATAAAATAATATACTTAATTACAGAATATAATAAAACTTTAAATACTTGAAATATGAACAACATTTTTTTTTTTTTTTTTTTAGGCTTTTACGATCCATTTAGGCTCTTTGCCGCCAAAGCTACTTCCTTCCATCGCTCTCTATCATATGCCTGCTCCCAGTCCACTCCAATTCCTTCTAATAATTCCTTGACGCTGTCCTTCCATCTTTTCCGCGGTCTTCCCCTTGGTCTCTTTCCCCTTGTCATATATGTCAATATAGGGCGGATGTAACTAATGTATAGATGTTCTTTTGTTTTTTTGTTTTTCTTGACAGCAGCTTAGATTTAAAGAGGGTTTTCAAATATAGTATCTACTACTGGTCAAAAAATCTGCATCATCGGGTATGATGCTATAATAGCCTGGAGCCTTCTTACTTGGTAGTGAGCAATTGTTTTCCGAGAAAAAATAAAAAAAAAATACCTAAGCAGTTATTGAAAATTTCAATAAATGTTTCAAATAAAATACTATCAGTCTGCCAGTGATTATTGACTCCGTGAAATTTAACCTTCCAATAGTATGCCGGAGAGGGGGGTAAATTTTTGCGGTTATCCCGTGCAAATATTCCGAATTTTCCGGAAGTTACTGCTTGAAAAGTTGGAACATTATGTATAACTAAAAAGTATTTTCAAAATAAAATATGAAAATAAGTCATTTTTCGTACAAAATATATTGGGCGAATATAAAACAATTCCTGAGGCAAGATAAAATACGTACTTGGTAAAATTGATGGCTAAAACCAATTTATTAAAAAAATTATATATTCAATTTAAAAAAAAAAAAAAAATGTATTTTAGACAAAGTAGCCATTTTCAGGTTGATACGTTCCTCTGATTATAATTTCTAAGCAGACAATTTTATTCGAAAAGTTATTAAATGTATTATGTTATTAAACACGATCTTTCGCCGTTACGCGGATCTTAGCGCCATTTTTTTTGTGAAGAGTATATTTTTGGTATTCTAACGATTTTACCGTCGAAAACTAAAATATTTTACGATATTATAACAGTTATTGTTAGCACCATACTGCATACATTTCTACCGTATTTAAGTACGTGTATGTATTTCTGATTTGGAAAATTAAACGATATGACGAAATATGAAAATATGTATTTTGTGTTTTAGACTTTACAGTTTAGAAAATTCGTGTGATACATTACCTACGTCTTTGGTGTTGGTTAAAAATGACGGAAACAATTGCAAGACTGTTATAGGACACTTGAAACTTACGCCAATACCATCTATGCCTGATAGCGTGTTTGTAGAAACTGGTAAATACAATATTCTTTTTTTTTTTTTTTTAAAGTCATTATTGAGATTAATAACAAATAAAATATTATCGATATTTTTATAGGAAATAAATTAAAGAGAAAAATGTTTCCTAACCTAATCTAACCTTTCGGTAGAAAGTCAATGGTAATTTTTCACCATTTTGATCAAGTAATTATCTATTTCTTTTTTTCAACCATTACATAATAAAATTTAGCGTTTGCTGTTTTCAAAATTATACCTTATCCATACACCTAAAAAACATAAACTTTTTATTTTCAATAAGCAAAACGGTCATTAATTTCAAACCTCGTTCGAAAAGAGAATGTTTTTGATTTGTATAACACTAATACTGAATTTTTCATTTATGAGTTAGAAGTTATAAATATCCTAATAATTTAAAATTTAAACCAGAACCCAGAAGAGTTACTATAGTCTACTAAAGATTATGAAATTGATGGTATACACAGCCGGTCTAAATTTTAAACTGTTTTAACTGTTTAACTGAAATTATTTTTTTCGGTTACTAGTTTTCGTTATTTTATATTGTTTTTCTGTTTAATATTGGTTTTCTCTTTTATGGTTTTTAAAAACCAGTTAACTTTGTTCTTTAAAAATATAGTTAAAAAAAAAAAAAAAAAAAATACTTTTTGGACAAATCAAAATTTAAGACCTATAAAAAAAATGTTTAACACATATTTGACTATAGCATCAATGGTACAACGCCATTTACTTTTTTAATTTTTCAAACCAACAACAGTGTAACCCACACAATGTATCAAAATTCTCTTAAATAGTTTAAACCCATACAAATTTGTAAAATATTAGATTTAAATGTATTATAAACTTTTTAAAAACGCAGAATTTTTTTTTCGTTTAAGAATGGAAAGTAATAATAGTTTTAATTAATACGCTGTTGTTATTCTGAGAATCTTAAATTTTAGTTAAATTTATGTAAATTGTCTGATGTAACCGGTTAACCAGTTACTGTAAACTGGTTTAACCGGTTTGAGTCCTTTGTTATTACTCATAAACAGTTATTATGTAATGCATAATCAAATTTAAAAAGAGAAATTTAAAACATTTGATAAAAAGAGTTTGCCATTTGAAAATAAAACTTAAACCATCTTTTTATTTTAGAAGCAATATTATGGATGGAACTATAGAGTTTTCATGTATTATAATTTCATTATATTCACAATTTTTTTTTTTTTTAAATAATTCAATTGATTGGTTCCATAATATGGACTATTTAGTTTACTTTTATTGGTCAGAAAGTATTTTCCAAAATAAATACTCATCGACATGTTTAAACTAGGTATTGAATTCTTATACGCTACGTTTAGAAAACTGATAATAATTATAATAATATTTTACGGTTTCAGTGGTCATCAAAACCAATCAAAGAGGATTAGGATTAGGCAAACATCTTATGTACAAGTCTGAAGAATATATAAAAACGTAATAATATTATATTGTACTCATTTAAATGGTCTATAAATAATATTATTAATTGTTTCAGGTTAGGTTTGAAAACTGTATACTTGAGTACCATAGACAAAAAAGAGTTTTACTTGAAACTCGGATACGTTGGATGCCAATCGATTTCGATTTACGGTAGCTTTTCGAGCGCCGTTAACAAACTGACCACGAATATACCGCCGCCGCCCTCCAAAAAGCAGTACATGAAAAAAAAATTGATGTAAACAACGTTTTGTTTATTTTTGTTTATATTTTAAATATTACAAACAAGGAATAAATATCACTGATATAAACTTGACGTGTCTATTGCACATTTCAGTTAACACAAACTAACAGCATTAACTTCATAGTAATAATAATAATAATAATAATAATAATAATAATAATAATAATAATATTTAATAATATTTAATAATAATAATAATAGTAATATAATATATTACATAATACATATAATATATATGTATATAAAAAATTACATATGTACAATTTAATTGAGCCAACGTAAAATAATAATAATGAAATAATATTAACTAAGTATCTAACGCATTTTCAAAATGCACAATTTCCATTTATATATTATATATGTGTATATATATAAAAAAAAAAAAAAAAAAAATTAATTATTGTGAAAAGTAATATTCTCAATCGTATTGTTAATATTTACGCTTACAAACGGATTAAAACTACATAGCGAATACACCTCGAAAACTAACCAGTGAATTACGATTAATACAAATGAGTGCGCGACTGAAATAAATCGATGTCTTCGGCACCTTTTTTAAAAATAAATTTGATATGATGTTTTGTAATATTATAATACGCATGCCTAACTTAACACAATATACATTATTATTATCGTCATCATCTATTATCTATTTCGTATTCTTACGTATAAAATAATATAATATAATATGTATTTACAAACGTATACCAGCGTGGGTAGTTCCGTTATATTTACGAGACATGATGATATTATAATTATCGTTTTTAAACTATATTATGAATAACGTGTAAATGTTACAAAATTTAATTTTTAGATTTATTTAATTATATAACGTTTTGATTAACACGTTTCAGACCAAAAATTAAAATAAACGTAAGATATCAAAATTGTCAATCTTCGTTGAAAACAATAGCCCGCAGTTTGAGAAACCGGCGTTTATTAGATAGAACTCGTGATCGTTTGAATAAAAAAAATTAAAAATCAGCACGACCCCTGGAATTGAACACTTACAAAAAAAAAAAAAAAAAAAAAACTATCTTTGGTTAAAATACGTATAAAGGTATGTATAGGTAATCTTAACGATATTATATAAGTAATTATTATAGTTTGTCCAACGCGCGTAGTATTCATGTGCAAACGCCCAAACTTACGCAACACGTGCCACGTCGTATTTTAGAATTCAGTCTTGGCCAAGTCACTTTACAAAAGCATTACAATTACAATTCATTGACGATTAGGGTTTGGAACTCGTAGCGTTTCGCATTATTCTTTATTAATGTCTTCAAAGTAATAGATAAGGGTTGACTAATAGGTTTCCGATTAGGACGATGATGAGGACGAGAAGCCCGTCGCCCGCCGTGGACCCGAAATTCGGCCCCCCTCCCCCGCCTCCTCAATACTGGGTCATGGCGTGCCATAATACAGGGCGAACTTTTAACCGTTTATATCGTTAACAGATCGCTTGTAATTGTTCAAGTTGCACCGTTATTGCTTTGTAAAAAAAAAAAAAAAAAAATGTAATTAAATCGCGTAATAATTACATTTACCCGTAATATACGTTACTTTATTGCCCAAGACTGTATTTGTATTATAAAAACGTGTTGGTTTTAAAAATAAATCGTCGAGTTACGCGTGACTACGATCGTCGAGGCGTGATGTGTACGTATACGTTACATTGTACACAGTATTAAAATCGTCGGTGTCGTACGATTAGTGTATTTCTAATATTCCTATATTTTATTGTATACACTTAATAAGTCTAAGTATGTGTGTATAAAAAAAAAAAAAATAATAATAATAATAATAATGACAACATTACAGTCTCAAACGAACATATACGTACAGCAGCGCAGTGAAAATCTGAACAATAAGTACACAACCCCTATTCGTCGGTGTACCCTATATCTATTTTAACAATATTATGCAGGCATGCGGGGTCACGATAAACGCGTTTACCGCCCGATTACCACGAATACCGACATTTACCATTAAGTGGGCGTGGAGTACCAGTTGTGGTGATGGTTCTTCAACGAATCGGCCGCGTACACGGACGACGGCGGCGGCGGCGGCGGTCCGGTGGCCATCGTCGATTTGGCGGCGGCCGCGGCCGCGGCCGCTGCGGACGGATGGTACAGATGAAAGCCGGCGGCCGAATGGTAAAACGCCGCGGCCGCTGCGGCGGCCGCTTGATCGTAATGATCGAGCGACACGGACGGCGGCGGCGGCACCGGGTTGTACGGTTGCGGTTTCAACGGCAGTGCGGGCGCCCCGCCGACGCCGCCGGCCGACGACGTCACCTCCGCGTGATGGCCGTACTGGTACATGTCGTACGGTTGCTGTTGTTGCTGCTGCGTCTGCTGCTGGTGCTGGTGCTGGTGCTGGTGTTTGTCGCGCGGCGACACGGACGACGGCGGCGTCATGGCCGTATGATAGTCCGCGTAATTGTTGTACGGAGGCGGTACCACCAGGCTACCGCCGCCGCCGCCGAATTCGTTCTTCTGCGGGCCGAACTGCTGTTCGCCGTAACCTCCCTCGCTGCCCGGCGGCGTGGGCAGCGCACTCATTTCGCCGGCGTAGTAAGCGGCCGTGCCGCCGATGCCCGCGCCGCCTCCGCCGGGTGACCTGGGCGCGTGCACGTTGGCCCTAATGACGGACTCGCGGTTCGCGTATATTTGCCGGAGCAGGGCGGAAGCGGGCAGCGTTCCGGTGGCCCCCTGGTGATGGTGTTGGTGATGAAGGTTGTTCGGTGTCCCGGGGTGAAGTTGTTGGTGGTGTTGGTGTTGAGCGACGAGCTGTTGCTGTTGTTGCTGTTGCTGTTGTTGTTGTTGCTGAAGTTGTTGGTGCTGCTGCTGCTGCTGCTGCTGCTGCTGCTGCTGGTGATGGTGTTGATGGTGATGGTGAGCGCCTAGCTGATGAGCGCCGATCCATTGGATGGTACTCTTCTGCTGTTGTTGTTTGAGTAGCGCGTCGGTACTAAAATCTGTCGGCGGTTGGTGCGTCGTACCGGCGGACGTCTTGTTACAGTCCGCGCCGGCGGTGGCCGGTGGCAGATGCTTGGACATGGCGTGCTCGAGCTCTTTAACGGCGTTCGGGTCGGTTGTGGGCCTCTTGCAGTTGTCGCCATTGGTTTTCGATGGGCTGGGCGGCAACGTAGACTGACAAGATGACGAGGCCGGACTGAGGCTGGCGAAATGCTGTTTTCGGCCCACCGTCTCCTCCTCCGAACTACTGCAACAGCTGTTCTCCTCGTCTCGCGGCTGCAATAGTTCCGCTATCTTCCTTTTGTGCGCTTTTCGCTTGTCGTTGTTCAATTTCTTAGCCTGCAACACTCCCACTCCGCCGTTGGTATTGTTGTTCAACTGAAACGGAACAAACCGGATATGTTAAAAACGGGATGTTTTACAGAAAAAAAAAAGCGAATAGAAAGTGGTCGTCTTTTGGTAGGAGAACACTTCAAGCGCTTGCTATGTATACGGTAGTGGCGATGTTACGAAAAAAAAAAAAAAAAAATTTTAATTACAAACTATGATTCACTAGAAGGGTCGAATTTATTAAAATTTAAAGGCACTTTTCGAACTTGGACCGATTTGTAATTAATTCAACACGATTTCGAGGAAAAAGTTTTAAATTCTCAAAGTCATACCCCCGGGTTAATGGTTGCGGGGCCTTACTCTGTTAAAACGGAACAAATAAGCGAAAAAAAAATAATCATCACTTAATTTTTATACTCTTGAGATTAAGTATTGTATGTTTTTTAATCCAACTGAGATGTAAAAAAAAAAAAGTCCTCAACCTTGTTTGTGGGCGCCTATTTCTCGGGTCTCCCCTCCCCTTCACCCGTGCCTGCTAATAGCCGTCCGAGAGCCAGTCTCTGGTCAGTCTTTTACCCCGACTTCTTTGTCCCCGGAGCCTCGACAGCCCTGAATCCGGCCCTGACTAGACGCAATGGGGATATAGGAGTTTAGTGGCGGTAGTGCGATGAGTTTTGGGCGAATTCTCAAATCATTACATTATATAGGTATTATTATCGTAACAAATCGTAGTTATATATACGGATGCGCTCACGTGTAGTCGTTCAGGAGGCGTACTGTTCAGTTGCGTGATGTCTACGTGATTTCGGCCTCTGGTCGGGTCGCCGTGTCCGTCCGCCGATTGTCCGTCGTCCAAGTCGGCCGGCGTCAAATGGTCTCGTCGCGGATTTCCGCCTCGTCCGTCTGCGGAAAAACGCGCGACCGTTACGTTACAGGCAGGTAGGTATACAAGTAGGTGCGGTGAAAACCACGTCTGCGTCGCGGTAACCCCGGTAACGCAGTCAGCGGCGGCGCGGCCAAGGGGACGGACCTATTCGTACCACACCGTCGTAGGTGTCGTAGGTCACAGAGACACGGACGGTCCGTGGCGTGAAAAAAAAATCAACGGCCCGAACCCCGTGTCCTCGGACCACGCCGCTCCCCCGATCTTTTTAGCACCGCCGCCGAAGACGGTTTTTTTTTTTTTTCTTATCGTTAAAGTGTAATAATAATACGATGGCGCGAACGACTTACCGCCTCCGTCGCCGTCGGGCGAACCGTTCTCCGGGTCATTTCCACCTGTCTCTTCCCGTTTCACCACCCTCTGCCTAATGTGCTCTTCCATTTGGCAACAATCCATTATCAAATTGTCGTATTCTCTGGCACTGAAATCGTCATAATAAATAATCATAACAATAATAACGTGTAATACACGGCGTGTACATAGCGGCGGCGATCAATATTCCGCCGAGGTCCGCTGTATAATGTTACGCGTATATATACGTATATTTTTATTTTTATTTTTTTATAGTCGGCGAACGTTGTGAATACTAAACGGGAGGACACGCCTAATTGGCGTGTGGGGTTAAATTTTTTTTTTTTAATAAAATCCAAAACTTACCTGACCACGTAGTTGACGCAAATAATGTTCTGTTCTTCGGCGTTTTTCGAGTTGCACACGACCGTACCGCACGTCTGCATCCAAGTGTAACCGCCATTTTTATTCATCACCCTATAGTAGTGCGTCATCATTTGGCCTTTGTTGATGACTATAAAATCGTGAGAAAAAAAAAAATGTTAATTTTACTCTTATTGGCGTTTAATCGGCCGTTATTTTATATTTGCGGGAGAGACGGTTCTTTTAATAATTATTATTAACTATTGAGTATTTAACAAAAACGCGGGATATTTTACGATTTTCACATTCGTATTTGAGTGTCAAACGATTGGGTAGGCAGTAAAAAATAATTTAGCTAAAAACTATCGGTCGTAAACGCGTATCGGACACAAACACAATCAATATATCAACGAGTGTAACTCGACGAAAATCGAGATATGTGTGGTGTTGTTTTGGTTGTCTAACTTCTGCCCCTAAATCGTCTTCTCTCGTGTCTGACTTAAACTTTTTGAGCAGGGTGTAATATTATTTACCTATTGGCTATCACGCACAGTTTACGACCCGTTTTAAACGCGTGAAGAAAAAAAAAACCATATAATTTGGTGAACAGTCTAGCACTCCGAAAAAATCTGAATACGCCACTGCCGGGATCCGGGCACGATAATTCATTGTCTAAAAATATAAATAATATTTTTTTTTGACTACGAGCCATTTAAACTCTATGGCCGCCAAAACAACTTTCTCCCGACGATTTTTATCGTGATATGCCGATTCCCATTACATTTCGATTTTTCTAACAATTTTTCAACGCTGTCACTTAATCTTCCCCTCGACCTTTTCTCTACCACCACGCGCAATTATGCTGTTTTCATGCGAATTTCATAAACCTTTTGGATGTCCTTATTGCTATTCCTCCGATGAACTATACCGAATATTGTCTGTTATACATTTCGCATACAGACAAGTCTGATTACTCATCTTTGCTCGGCATTGTTGGTTCCTTATAATAATAATTCCATAATCCTCATCGACACTTGTCGTCACCCATGGGCCATGTGACATACGCATATTATGTAAACACAGGTCTGGTATAACTTATTCATTATTAGCTGTACTTATAGCAGTTGTTTTATTATTTCCCTCGACGGTATAATTTTGATTAAAACGTGTAAAATTATTGGTTAGCAGCACTCGGTCCTATGTTGATTTCTTCATGCGTGTTATTCTGACAATTAATGGCGGTTATGAAATATTTGAACTCGTTCCAATGGTAGTGGTTAGTGTGGTACTCGTCTACTCGTTTCACCGCCATATTATATTTGTTTTCTTCGTTGTTGACTCAAAACCGGGTACCTATTTTTAGTAGTATAGTTGTGAATCTCTAAACCGAAAATCGAAAATCGAAAACCGCGCGTGTGTTATAGTATATAGGTATGTAATAGTTACGCTCGCATGTCTATCGTGTAAACAGCGGCGCACGCAGACGGGGATTTAGGCGATCAGGACCCCCCTCCCGCGGTTTCCTTCAATAAATTCGTCGACATTTTACATTCAGCAGCATCTCTCTCTGTCTCTCTCTCTATCTGGGAAATCAGTGTACGACCCCCTTCAACCCCCCCCCCGAAAAATATCAGATATTATATACGCGTATCGGACGCCTCGTTTTAACCGCGGTGTATAAGTCACTCACCGTTTTCAAACATCGACGAAATATTCTAATGGTTTTATATAACCGTGTACGTAATACGTTATACAGGTACGTATGATCAAGTGTACACGATAATGCGCACCGGAGCCGCGGGGACACGCGACGAATAATTCATACGGACAACAATATAATAATAATAATAATATCCGATTCGTAAATTGTGTGTAATATTTTTATTGTCCGAGAGCCATCGTCATAATATACTATGCGACTCGCGCGTGGAATATTTACGGTCGGATTTCGGGACGCGCGCACGACGCCGACGCCATAATGTAATACGAATTAATTTCAGTATAATATTATATTATTATTATATTCAACGATATGACGAAACGGACATTGTTTCGTTTTTTTTTTTTTTTTTTTTTTTTTTATACCCGGCGACTACTATATACTACCAGGTTACCATTAGATTTCTCTTTTGTTTCCCCCCGTTTTAAAACATTCCATATGGGTTTATGTGCACGTCCGGGAACAAAATGCACATATAATACTATAATATTGTGTATTATGTACGCGCGTAGCGTTTATAACTGCGGCGGTCGCGACCCGTACGTATAAATAACAGTAGGTCCCCCTTACTTAGCGAAGCAAGCAAGGGCGGATTTGTCACGGCCTGGACGAGTATAGGCGCAAACAGTGCAAGTATTTCGGGCGGGGCTTTACGTCGCGTAATGCTACTGATCAATATTAGTTATGTGCCGAGTGGTCTTTACACGACAATCGCCTGATTTAGAGGGCTCGGATGAGTTTTTTTTCGGGGGGGGGGTGAGAGGCATGGCTAAGGTTCTGCGAGTCTCCCAGCAATGCTGCGTACAAGCGTATATTGTTAGAGAACCCCTATGCTAATCCTGTACGCCGATTGGTTCCAATACCCACGAAATAACAGTTTTAATCACATAAAACCAAATAAAAACCTAGAAAAAAAAAAAAAGTAAAAACAAATTCTAATAGCTATAAACGACGAGAAATTAATTAATGTTTCGAAAATTGTACCATGTCTGGAAAGAGCTAAATAATAGGAGAGTGTATCATAAGTATTCAGCGAACTTTTCGGCCTCTACGATTAATTTTCACTGAAAACGGAACAAAATCGAACATATAACAGCTGTAATCGTTATATTGTGAAGAATATTACAATTTTCCCGGATTTTCCCCATTATTATGGATATTACAAAGAAAATTAAAAAGTTACTTCCTGATCACACCAATTAGACCGGGAAAAAATAACACGTCGTATCATATTGTGGAATCTTAATAGTAATTAGAGATGGGAATTATGACTCACTTTGATGAATAAATTCACTTAAATGAGTCAACTCGTCAAGTCAACTCATCAAATTGTTAATTCTCAATTGATAAATCAAATCGTATCTTAACAAGTTATTGTTTGAACCTGTAAATTCAATTAATCAAATCACATTGACGATAACTGGACGTGTTTCTATAGGAACAACAGTATTACACTGAACTTATTGATAAGACGACAATTTCAGAAATTCGGAAGTGGTGACTTGACTGATTGAACTCATTTACAGGCTCAGTTCAGTTGTCCCGATACAGTGTTGGCACTGAATTTCCGAGTCACTGATTTAGTGATTTTGCAGTGTTGGTACTGCATTGCCGAGTCGCTGATTTGCGCACACTGATTCAATTCATTAAATTCACTAAAAACAGTCGACTCACTCATAAACTACACATCCCTAATACTAATATTGTCATAGTAGAATTTAAAATGAAAGTTACGTAACCAAAAAGTTAACCTGTAATATAGTGTTGTAAGTGGTTTTTTCGTTAACTATTAACGAGCACTGCGTGTAACATATTATTGTGTTTATCGTATTATACAAATCGAACTAAAAAGAACATTAAATAAATCTATAGGTGTTTTATGTGTCATCGATACGCTCCTTGCTTCTCATACGAGAGAACTAATCTTTTTTTTTTTATAAGGGTTTAAAGTTTATATTTTGATGAAAATCTTAAATATGACGGCATTTCAAAACATGTTTAACAGAACTTCGCTCAAAATCGTTTTTCGTTTGCAACGATTTACCGTTGAGTATAGATATAAATTCAATAATTAGTCTGTGTATCGTACCCATATTTTCTAGTTTCCACTTCTGAACACCTTATTTACTCTCAGTGCATACACTCGGTATGCAGATCGTTTTTTTCTTTTTAAATCTCTTTTTGTCTTTTGTTAAAAAGTTTTTGAAGAAGTAGGTTGTAGGTATACACAATTCGATTCGCATAAATCGAATTGTGCGTAGATACCTACTAGGAATACATCACAGAAAAATAAACCAAAACGTTTAATGTAACTTTACGAATCTACGCGCTGTGACGTATAAGGCTATTTTATATTACCGGAAACTGAATTCAACGGTCTCTGAATCAAAAATTTCAGAGATAATTTGAATCTAACTTATTTCAAATATTGTACGAAACGTTAGGATTCAATAAATCTTTTTTTGTTTTATTTTGTTTACTCAACCCCCCCTCCATATTTGCACCTATGGAACACTTATAAACGAATTGAAAACTAAAATTAAGTACGGGCTGGAGCAAATTAGGAAAATCCCGATTTCTCGATAGATCTATTAATCGCTGTATTGATTATACTCACCGGCATGTTTGATTTTCGGCAATCCTATAAAACCTAAATCAGGCCGAAACTAACAAGGCGTTAATAAATAGGCACCAAAGATGGGCTCCATCTAGCTACAGAGTTACAAAAATCAGTAACTTTACAACTTGTAAGTCGCTTTTAGTTTTTTTGTACGTGTATAAGAGTAACTCGTAAAGTTACTTTTTATTTGAATCAAAAAAGTTACAGATTAGTTTTCATTGTTTTGTCACCGATATCTTGAAATGAGGATTTTTTCTCCTGACACGTAGGTGTCATGATGGATAAGAAAAACCTTGATTTTTTTCATAATACAATGTGATAACATTTTGATGACGTGCTATTAGTATGGAAAAATCGTTTCTAACATCAATTCATGAAAGTTAACTTCCGAAAACCGGTCACTGTAACTCGTAAATTTTTGAAGAGTTACTATTATGATTACTAAAGTGATGACAAACAGATTTAAAAAGTAACCCTAACTATTGTAACGTGACTAAGTGACCGAGTTGCTGAGTAACTTGCCTAGCCTTTGGTATAGGCACCCGCGTTTTAATCGATCCCTCAAAGAAATACAGTAGAACCCGAGTTACTCGAAATAAAAACTGTGGATTATTCGTCGGCATTGTTTACCGTTTATCTAATCGGCGCGTGCGCCCCATAACTGTCAACCTAATAATTTTTTGGCAATATAATTTCGAAATAATAACGACAACAATAAACACTGTAATTGTTATACTGTACGGTAATCAGAAACCATAATACGCGCATACACTTTAAATGACTCTCCGAGCCGTAAGTTTTTTTCCCTAAAACCTCGACTAGCCGAAAAAACGCGCGTTTCCCATGGAGTTCGACTTATCGAGGCGTTCCGTTCTGCACCCGCAGAACAACACAAGCGCCGCTGTACGATACACCGTACGGTTATCGCGTCGCGGGGCGGTATTATAATATAATTTTTATGTACGCGTATTATAGGTACGGACTCTTCGGCCGGCGGCGGCGGGCAGAGCGCGCGCCCGCGCACAGAGACACCGCGCCGCTACTCGGTGAAAACGATATTATGCCGAGCAGGTATCGCACCGGAAGCTCCGCCCCGCCCGCCCGCCTCCTCTTGGCGACCGTACGTACGCGACGCTCGTTACACGTAACCGCGTTGCCTACGGACCGCCGCGCCGGCACCGGCCCACTCCGCCGGCGTACGTCCGTACGGTTTGGTTTGGGGGGGGGGCGAAGGGGGAGGGGAGTTTCCCATTTTATTTACGACACGGCGCGGCGGCACCGGACGGACGCGCGTTAGATTTTATCGCCGCCGCGGCGGTCAGTTCTATTGTTGTGCGACGCGCGCGAGCGCTGGCGCGCGGAGAGAGCCGGGGCCGTCGCGCAGTCACCCCCCCCCCTCCCGCCCCCCGCGGACGGACCGCTGCGGCCGGCGACGATCAAGGAAAGAGTAACGCACATTCGGTGAAAACAAACGCCGTCGCCGGTACGGTATTTAATATTATCGTCGTGACGTTCGGGCGGGACCGTAGTACACGGCCGCTACACCCGTTGTGCCCGCGTGTACCCGAACGCGCCGCCGTCTTTATCCGTGTACGCGTCCGCCGCGGTCGTGAATACTGATGGCGCGCGCGCGCGCGCGCACGTTAAATTATTACATTATCGTTTTGTTACGCGACGCGTTCTTCCGGCCGTACGTCCTGTCGGCCGTACGGCGCGGAACGGCCGCGCCGCCGTTTAGACGCCCCGCCGGCGCGACCCGCGCGCGTTTAGCAGACGCGCGCGTCCGTCCGTCCGTTCGTGTTACGAGCGGACGTAGCGGCGGCCGGAAAAAAACGCCTAGGGGCGGGGTTTGAATCGTCGCTCGGCCGTGGCGCGCTGCACTGTACGCGGCCAAACACCTATTATCGCCTGTGGGGGGCAATCTACGCTCGAATGAAAAAAAACCAAATTATACGACACCGCGGCTCAAAAGACAACCGGTGTCGGGGCCGTCACCATTTTGACTGTGCCGGCGGTCTTTCGGCGCACAGACGAATGCGTAACTACACGTAAATACACGCGCTGTACTGTTTAGGCCTTAGCGACCCGCGACCGTTGCGGTCGAACGATAATTGATCGGCATTTACCGCGGTAATTCGCGCGAGCCAGTGTACATGTACGCGCGCCGATATTTTACCGGAAACTAAAATGCCGCGGAAATTCACGTCGCCGCCAAATCCATTGTCATTTGTCTACGCAATACGGTCGGCCGATAATACCGGCGTCCGAGCCTGCAACATCGCGTTGATTACCGCGGCCTCTTCAGTTTTCACGTCTGCACGGCGACCCCTAAAAGCGAAACGCTCCAGGGACCCTCGGTGCGCCGGGCCGCCGACTGGCGAAAACGTTTCGCATATCGTCGGAAAACCCGTACGTTTTAACGCGGTACACGTTGTGTGCGCGGCGTGAATGGTTCCGGGGGAGTTTTCAGCGACCGCGGAAACGCGGCCGTAGCATGTCGGAAGAAAAACTGTTAAGGATTTTCTATCGAATGTGTGAAATTGTTCATACGTTTTTTGTCGTATGTTCCCCGGAAAATAAAGATTATTGCGCCTGATTTTGCATTGCACTGTGTTTTTCCCGGTACTTTTGGACACGTTTAGCGACTCCCATTAGACCAACAGGGCTAAATTGGACGTTTTTTTTTTCTTTTTGTAGATCAATTAATGTGATAACATTCCGGCCGAATCACACATTAACCTATCACTATGTAGTTACGGGAGGAAGTTGTATTGTTTTTTTTTTTTTTATCTTTATACACCCCTACAGACCCTCCAAATGAGACCAGGTTTTATTTTGTATACGCACCGTGTATACGTATCATGGATACGCCCTTTGGTGGTTTCGACCTTCGATCCCCTCTCAAACCGTTTTTATGCTCAGATTTCATGTTTCACATAAAATAACGGGTTTCAATACCCGGACACTGTGAGAATTATAGATTTATGGAAGTAAGTAACTATTGGTTCGTTGCTACGCCAACGCTCGCTAACTGAAAGATAACCGAAATCCTAACGTCTCTATACATGTTATGATATTGTATATTATTTTATTCGTCTGGCGAAATCATAATTTAATCGTCAAAGTCCAGATTTCCCAGATCAAATAGATTAGATACCGGATAACATCGTTACACTGACAAAAGATCCGAGTCTAAACATTTGGACATGGGTCGTATTTTCTGTGGCAGTAAAGGAAACCGTTTTTAGAAATGTAATACTCCGGACTTGACTGTGTTATATTACCAGAAAGTTTGGTTTATCAAAGTTTTCTCGAAAAATATAAATTTGACCGCGAGTTAATAAGCCGCAGAGGCGGTGAAAAAATACTATCGACAAAAAGTTACGTATCACTCAAAGGGAACCATCTCGCAACTTCGATTTCGATCGAGAAATGGACTTGGAAATTAATTGACGTTCGTTAATAGAGTGTACTTACGGTCTAAGTGACATTTTCGGAGTTTGCCCACGTCCTCGCCGTGACACAGCGTGTACATGTTCATGCCGGTCAATTCGTCGGCCGTGTAGTCCAATATTTCCGCAACCCTGCGATTCAAAACCAAAGACGGCGACATCATTACAATGTACGTGTGTTATATTATTACTGCGGTTGGGTTCGACGGAAACGTGTTTTTAAAACTACAACGTCCTCGTGTAACTAATGATAATAGATTGTCCGATTATCGGACAATCGTTTCGCAGTTTTACCGGTACACGCGATAATCGCAAACTCACCTCGGTTCGCAATGGGCTATCCGGAAGTCGAAGTACAGTCTGGTGACGAACATGTCGGTCTCCAGTCGGATTTCGTGCACGCTGGGCGGCGGCAGGGCGATGGCCAGCGACACGGCCCCCAGAAGCGGAGGAGCGCACTTCCGGTTGTGCGAAAACGTGTACTGCGGCCTCAGTCTGCAGATCAACAGCACCACCTGTATGTACAATAACACAAGGCACATCGTCGGGATGAAAAAATAAATAAATACTAGCGTCGAGTAGAAATAAAAGAAAAAAAAAACCAAACATAACGACAGTAGGAAACCCGGACAAATTAAAAACTAATGGTCGTCGTAAGATAAATATTACATATACGTAAGTGTAATAAATTATTTATCGTACTTGTCGACGGGTTTTTATAATCGCCTTCATATCGTCGCGTACCTGTATAATGTTGATATAATATTATATGGTACGGGGATACCGTAGTACGGGTAGTATATTATTGTAACGCAGGCTGCGTTACAGTGGTATTATATTATATACTTATAGTGGCGTGTGAAAAAAAAAACGGTGGTTAACGCGACATCATCAACAGTTCTGACACGTAAATGACATAAAAAAACAAAAAAAAAAAAAACAAGGCGTTCGTCTCTCGTACACTCATCACGATCACGGTTAGCGATATGATTTGTACGTCCTGGCGATCGTCTCAAGTCGGCTGTCCGCCTATAGGTTATAGTGCCCGCAGTATATATATAGGTACCTATACTGTACACCGGTCATTCAATTTTCGGTTCACTACTGTGTATATATAAATATACATATGAGTTTGATATTAAATATTATTTTAAACGTTCGCTCGTAACGTCGGTAGGTTTTTTTTTTTTCGGACGTTTCACGCTAGAATTTACTGTTCCCCTACCGTGAATCGAATTATCACTACACCTATATACACTACACTGTACACAACAAAGTGTCGCGTCGTAGTGTTTTTTTTTTCTTTTATCTATCTTTTTTACACTCCGAACAAAAAGATCGACCGCAGAGCGACACGCACAATTATTATTATTATTATTATTATTATTATTGAATCGTGTATTCTATTGTTCTTATCGGTATATTATAAATTATTCAGTGCAAACTATATTTTATCGGGTGTCGTCCTCCCTCTACGGCCTCCGACGGTTCACGGGTCAAACTATAATTAATTAGGATCATTTAAAAGAAAGAAAAAAAAAAACCATAAAAAGAACCAGACGTTAGAAAACCGATTATAGAACTGTTCGTCTATATATATATATATATATATAAAAAAAAAATACCTAAAAATCATTCACATATCCGTATATATATATGCGATTGTTAAATTAATGAAAAAAAAAAAACGAGAAACGGTAGGATTTACAGGCAGGACCCAAGTACCCAAGTGTATAGATAATTATCCACGGTTGTTTAAACTGATCTTGTTGTGTTGTTTTGGGTCCATCGGAAGTCAACCAGAAATCTCGGAGAAAATTACACCCTAAACACAAGTCGGGGGTTATACCCGATGGTAACGGTAATTAGGTGAACCACAAGGTACACGGATATTTCGGATGATCCTTTGGTTTATATTTGAACTGTTGTTATATTTTGTAATTTGTTTTGTTATTTTGTTATACACAAAAAAAAGAGTTATGTACCTATTATTAAAAAAATTTTTTTAAAATTATCGTTTAGATTAATTTGTTTTACTATACATGATGTGATGGTTTTTTTTCCGTAAACAAGTTTTCGACCAAAAGATTTTGTCCGATCGTAAACCGACAAAGACGGAGGGGGGGGGGTTAGTCTAGTCGGCGCACTGAATACATATGTGATATTTTTTTTTAATTTCTTGCAATTTTTTTTCGTTACAATAAATGAAAAACTAACCACAAACACGACACCGGTGCTAGCACGTATTTGACGGTTTTAAACGTACACAGATGGGAGATCGCGATAACATCTCAAAACCGAATTTTCAATAAACTTCAATTTCTATTCACACTTTTTAATCGTTCGGTTTTCTGATCACGCGAGAAAAAACTGTTTGTTGAAGCAGTTGAAAACGACCGCGGTCTAACGGTATATTTTTCGCGTTTACAAACGTGAACTTACACGGGATTTTTATGGGGTTACTGCTGGATACCTATAATCTCTTGGTATTTGTATTGAAATAATGCAATTTGTAAAACTGACAGCTCATCGATCGAAATCGATTCGTTTTGTTTTATTTTTTGTGTTTAATATCGACTGTACAGTGTAATATATGGAACTCTTGATGCGTAAATCAAAAAAAAAAAAACAAAAATAATAATAATAATAATAAAAACTACTATAACACCCAGTCGTATTTACACGTTATCGCAACTTCATAATATCGTTTTCATTATGGTATAATAGTGTGATACATTAATTATTAATGTAATTTTATCGTTTTAGCTTTCTCTTTATAATAATGTGCCATTGTCGCCACACGTGTAACTACACGTACGCGCATTTGTATAAATATACGCGCGGTGGTCAACTCTGCGGTGATACAAGTTGCTAAATTATGTACGTTTTATTATGCACCGTCGACTGCGGTGTTCGCTAAAATGATAATAGTCGTTTGTCGTCCAACGATACGCGAACGCTCTCGCGTATAATATTATATTGAAAAATAAAAAAAAAAAATTTTTTTTATATATTCTCAAGGCAAGTACAATATTCGTTCGATGCATAATATTGTATGCACGTCCGATCGCCGCAGTCTGTTATTTATTTATTTACGATTTTTTTTTCGGGTGGCTTGTATATTGTTTTCTCATTCCGGTGCATTCCGCCTATAAGCTATGCGTATTGTGTAGTTCAGCGGCGGTTTTGCGGGGGCCTCCGGACCCCCACCCCCCAGACACCTCGGGTTCAGACCACGAAAAGTGGATTTTCTGTTACAGTAAAATTAACGTGTACCCGAGTAGAATGAAATAAATTGACGAATAGTTTTCGTATGTTAAATGTATCGTGCGTTAATATCGAAGGGCCCTTGCCACAAAATGAAAAGTCCCGTAAACCGCCACCGGTGTGTTGTTACGTAGTTAACGGCGGATCGAAAACAAACGCTCCGGGCGCCCGCGAAAACGTATCATCCGATTAAAACCGTCGAGTGCCTCGAACAAAAGTACTAATTTTTAGCGGTTTCAATGAATCATCCGTTTCCGATGGGGTCGGGCGTTCCTTCAACCCTTGCAACAGCCGCGCTCCTACGCACACCTCGTCTCGATTTCGCGTTCCCCTGCGGTTTCGCCGGGGCTGTACCGCGGCTCGTCCAAACAACTGTTCGTGTTTTCCAATATAATTATCGCGCGCGGCGTTGTTTCGAACCAACTCCCCGCACCCGAAGACGGATCCGGTCGATTTACGGCAGCGGTAAAAGTCGCAGGCGACAATTATATTATTATTGTTGCTCGGTAAGGCAATCGTAACCGTACCTACAGACCCGTACGGCAAAAATTTAACGGAACGTTCCCGCCGCGGTCGATCCGCAACTCGCCGTCATCGCGACGCGGTGCACAATAATAGCCGGTGCGACGCGCATTACTCATCCGCGGTCCTCTCGAGCTTTATAATCACACTCATACACAACCCTTTACTTCGATTCCGGTTTGAAAATTACGCGCGACTCCCCCTCGGAAAAACAAGGGAATTCTCATCGTACGCACACTGTATATAATACATATAATGGGATAAGAAAATGCAACGAAAACGGACAATTCCCGCGCGCACCCCGGACAGGCGGCGGCATAATAATATCCGTATTAGAAGTGTACGAGGTTTAAATATATATTACATGTACACGTGCACACTCACCCTATATCCGGATGATTTGAAATGACAACCGCGTTTGGTCAGCGTGGACTTCATTCGAATGCAAAACGCTCTGTCCAAGCCTTTGTACGCGTTCGTGCTGGACAGCGACATCACCGACGAAACTGAAAATAATATTACAAATAAATGTCCGATTTATATTATGCGTTGCGCAGCCGTAGAAGAGTGACCTCCGTGCATTGCGGTCCAGCAGTGACAATGCGTATTTACTTTCGATCGACTTGTACGTGTTATAACGGTGTCCGCGGGCAATGATATTTAAATCAAACTAAATCCAATAATCCATACGGAGTCGTCAGGAGTGTATGCAAAACAAAAAGGATTTCGGAATTTGATTTCGAAACGGGTATTTATGAAAACGAAACACGATCGTCTTACCATTAACTTACGAGATTCTCACTATAAACGAAAGCTCAACTAGGCTTTGAAGAAGGCTCCTATTGATTTTCAGTTCAAATCGGGGGCAAATGTTACTTGGATACTGCGATTTGTATCGTTTTATTACGACTATAAATGTCTAAGATTAAACTTAGCTAGGTGTCATAAACACAAATCGCTAAACTCTTCCGTTGTACAATTTTAAATAGGTAGCCAGTGAACGAATTATTCTTCGACAGTTAAAAATTTACGAGTCGCTTTTTGCGCATCATCGAAAATAATATTTGTAATACGTAATGGTATACCCTACGACTCACGTGTGACCTATTCGAAAATCTCGATCGTTCGTATAACGTTAGCGTTGTCCAAAAAAAAAAAAAACCGATAATGTTTTGATGATCCATTATATTGATGATACAGCTAGGCACAGGTATACCTCTATTATTTTATTTGTTACACTGCCATGGGATACCAGAAATCATATTATATACGATTACGTGTTCCAGAAGTAAAGTCACGACTGTTTGTGGCTAGACTAATGATCCATGCTTCCTCATTGCGCCCGCCCCGACCGAGAGTCCACCCGACATTATAATGTTCCGAACAATAAGCATAGGCGTATATTATATTATATACGACGGGCTGCGGCGGTCAGTGTTATGTGTGAAAACCGATTATGGATTATCGGTACGTATATAGAAATCAGAACCTAGGTACCTTATTCCGGTTTAATTGAAATTCTTAACGGTTTTTCTAAAAAAATCGACCGACAACTAAAAGGCGGGAATGAAAAACAAAAAAAAAAAATGATAAAAACTACTACGTGTTTTTTGGTAACGGCGAAAGCGACCGTCTTTTGCCCGTAAAACGTCTAGTTTTTACCACGGCGTGCGTAATGACGCCTATACCCATTACCCATTACCCGTTATCATGTTACGAAATACAACTATACGAACTCGCGTGTTTGCGCAAGAACGGCCGTATTGTCGTACAGAATTAAGGAGAGAAAAAAAAAACAACAAAAAAATGTACGCGCGATAGAAAAACGAAGTACGGGAGCCGAGCCGTAATGTTATGGAAACGCCGTCGTCGGCCCCCGCGTCAATTCGTAAAAATACTCCGTCACGCGCTATCGGATATCCTCGAGCCGTCCGTCGTCGTCGCGACCAAAGAGGACCGAACTAATTTTTCCCTCGGACCTGTTTTTTTTTTTTCCTATACTTATATACCTAGATATATATTATTTTTTTTCTCTCTCTCTTTTTGGTTATAAATTGGATTGCGTTTCGGTGTTCTATACGGCGTGACGGGGCGATAAAAAACACTCAGGGCGAGCGAGCGTGTGGCTAATCACGTGAAACGTGTGGCGGTCTACAACACACACACACACACACACAAATATATAAATCGTGAAGGTCCAAATATTATACGTAAGGAAAAAAACCGCGCGAAAATACAAAAAAAAAAAAACATATATATATATATATTTACCGTCGGGATTCGCCGTGCCCACGTTCGAACTGCCCTCTTCGGAACCGGCGCTACTCGGAGACGGCGACGCCATGCCCTGGCCCTGGGTCAGTCCCAAGCCCAGCTGTTCGGCCAGTTCCGAGTGGTCTGCCTGGTGTATGTAATCGAACACGCTGCTGCCCGTCATCTCCACCTGAAACGCGTGGAACGTTCAGTCGAAAGCACAATAACGTGCGCTTTTGCACGTCGTGCGGCTTATTTGCTCATTGCTGCGTACCCCACGCCGTAAATCCATTTCCCGCCTGCCCGAAACGCGGAACGTGTTCCGTAAATTGATAATAATTTTACCGTCGCGTTTATCTCGTTATTGATCTGTTTCAACGCGCGATTCTCTTGTCCCGAGATCCGGCGATTTTCCCGGGAGATTTTAAGGGAATCAGATTTTTTTTTTATTATTATCATTTTTTTTTTTTGATTTTGTTTGGGAAGGTGGGGGGGGGGTGGTGTTGCTCAATCGTTTTCCACCGTTTTGCGATTTTTTTCCCCGTATCTTTATTGCACATCCTAAAACGACCGAAACACCTATTTGGATTTTTAAACACCAGCCCCGACTCTCCTCTTGAACACTGCAGATTCGAATGGAGAACATTGGTACCGCCGATCGGACACCGTGATGTACGGGTTAAAATAACGGTTTAAAATTTTGACTGTTGAAGGGGAAACGATGAAGTCGCATTACGTCCTCCACTACTCGTATCCGGTCTAAATGTTGAATGATTCGTGTTATACGCGTATCAAAATTATTAGAGAAATATTCCCCAACCGTACAAGATTATTTGCACGCACCTGCGGCCGGTTCAAACTATGATAAATATAATTTCATTTTGGGGCGTCGGAGTTACGGATTTTCTTCGATACGGTACATTTTTCAAATCCAATTCCTACGAATTTAATGCCGTTTCTTACAGCTTTCTCCGGGGGTTAAAATCGCGCGGGTGTTATAGATATCACGCCGGGGCGGTAATTTCTGCAGATAAAATATAATAACATACCAATTCAATTAGTTGTAACGTCTAATCCTAGCTATTTTATAATATACGAAACCGGGATGGATAAATATCAGCAGGGTATATTTTTACGGTGGCGAGTGTCATGGCCGCCGTCGTCGTCGGCGATTTTGTCAGTTATAATTTATACTTAACACAGAAAACCAATGTAACCGGTTGACAGACACCCGAGGGTTACAGCGGTGAGAGAAACGGCTGAGAGGAAAGGCAAAATATTCATTCACTGTTGCTAACTCACTAACAGTTTCCTTCCGAAGTACCATGCAATCCGTCACGCGACTTTCCTACTCCGAAACGTGACTTACCCGACATAGCGTTTTACGTTTCTTCGTTTTCCTCCTTTATTCAACGCGGTTTTTTTTTCAACGACTAGGAGTTTCGGACTTCAGGTGTTTATTTAAAACACCTAAATGCTGCTTCTCGGGGAAGTTTATCACGTTTTAAAACGGCGCTGGTATTGCTGCATTGCGTTATACCCACAATATCCTCCTATCGTTTTTCCGTAAACCCTATGCCGCCCGGACGAGAACAACTGCCAGACGAGTTTTCGTTCCGCGAGATTTCAATTTGTTCGACTGCGGTTTGCACGTGCCCGCGCGACACGCCTAGCCTCGTGACAACACGCGCGGACGCAGACGATCGCGATAATCTTTCGCGGACAGATGTCGCGGCGCGTCGGCAATTATATACACGTAAATACCGTATAACGGTGTGCGAATTTCGGTGAAAAATCTTTCGCCGGCCGTCCGTCACTGTTGTTGCCCGCGTACCAATACGTATACACGGTTAATTTATAGAGCCGGTATATTGTGTACGTATACGTATGTATAGGTGCGTACGTGCTGCAGGGGGTCCCGGGCGCACGGTCCGCGAACTTCCGCGGCGGCGACGGCGGCGGTGACGGCGGGGAGGCGGCGGACGGGTTTTAAAGGTCGCGCGGGCGGGTTCCGGACCCGACTCGAATTCGACTCACGTACACTTGAGCCGTGCGAGCGTGTTCCTCATTCGTAATTCCGTACACTCTCGGGCCGCGGCACAATCAATAGCTACGCGCAAAGGCCGCGCGCGTATACACAGTCGGCGGCGGCGGCGAGGGAGTCACGGGGTTTTTGCGCTTTTGACGCGGCCGTAGCGAACACTGTACGTATCGGTACGTATGTGTATACGTACCGACGTGTACGCCGTCTCGCCGGTGGTTGGGCGGAGGTTCCCTATACACACGCTCGTGTCTGCGTACCTGGGCGCGTGTGCGTACGTACACGCGAAACTGACGATTGTTTCCGCGTATGCACGCCTACGTACCGTACTACCTCGTCCTCTCCCGTTCCGGGCCTCTTGGCGGCGAACACCGCGTCGCGTACCGCCTCGGGCGCGGCCACCGCACAGGTACGGGCGGAAAAACCGCGGCGTTACATATTGCGCGCGCGCTCTGACGAGAAATTCGGCGTTTTCGTCGTCATCGTCGGTTAAACTGTACACGCGGCTGTTATAACGCGTGTCACGCGTAGTTTTCGCGGCGCCGACGGACGTCGCGCGGGTTAGAAAATAAAAAAAAAAAAAAAAAATTCGCCTCCCCGCGGCGTACGCCCGCGCCCGTCCGACACACTCCCGTTCACCCGGAAACTCGCTTCGCGGATGCGAGTCCGACGGCGCAGCGCCGGCGTCGGGTCGAGCGACCAAGCGATCGTCTCGTCAATTAAAACGGCCGGGCTCGGACGGATGACCGTAATTATGACGGATGTTGATTGAGATTAACAGAGATAAGAGATGCCCTCGGTTTTTATGGATCGCCGATACACTTACGCGCGTGTTTTGCGCAGTCGATTTAAATCAAATCGGATTTCCGCTGTAAAACCAATAGTTTACAGGACGTGTGAAGATCCACGTTTAGAGCGGGCGGACTCTAGTTTTCCGGTTTCGCCTGGGTTATAAAAAACGCAGTCCGACGCGGCGCCGTGCGTGTCCGTACGGGGTCGCGTTGCGCGGAACGTTTGTGTTTTTTTCGCGCGCGGACGGTGCGGCTGTTCGCGTCGAATGCGACCGGACTGGGACGGATCGTTTTCCGGCGGGCCGAATGTCGTACGCGACAATACACAAATATAATTGGTAGCGTACGCGAAAACGGAACGGACGTACGGTGTTTCTGCTCGCTGCGGCGGTTGACAGCGATTCTTACGGACCACGCGTATATGATGTATAAGAAAAAATAATAAAATACATTCCGAGACAATGGGTAACGTTATAATACGCAAAAAAAAAAAAAAGTATTTCGCGTGACAATGAATGAAAAAAATAATAATAAATCAGAAGCAATTTAATTTTAAAAGAAGTCGATGGCGAAAAAAAAAAAAGCGGAGTGACGAGAATCGAGTGGCAATTGTACCTATGTATAAGTTACGCAGCGGAGTGTCGCTTGAAACCGTATATACCTACCTATAATAAGAAATCGAAGAACCGTAAAAAAATTCAAAAAACTGAGGACGTAACAACCACGATTGTGTGTATACCATTATAAATTAGTTGTGTCGTTTATATCGTACATATTATGATATTATAATACGCTATCTACTTACACCAACTTTAAGTACAGTAAGTGTTCTTTGGGCGTTATCCACCCGTGCACGGGAGTGTTGGACTCTGCTGCATATAATTACGTGCAATCACGTCGTCGTTTTGTTTAAATCGCAACCGTAATTTAATATATATGATTAAACGTGACATTTTACGAGGGTGCGAAGTATTTCGCGATTGTTTCGAGTATATCGCGCTGAACTGCGCAATATTGTCCGACTCCGCGTGCCGTTTTCGAATTTATAGGGGGGAAAATGAATAATACATGTATAAATGCTGCGCGACGACGTTGGAATCGTATATTTATACACTTATTGTAACACCTAACGCGAGTAATAATAATACTAATACTGCAGCATAATTTGTATTGACATCAAATGCTTGGGCGCGAGTTAATGAAAATTAAAAAGAACAATAATAATTACTATACTTTTAGGATAAAATGTAAAAAATAAAAATAATACAAACGCGACAAACGTTCGAACTCGTAAAATAAACCAAATCGTATTTTCAATGTAACACGATCAATGCAAATCCCATGTTAATAACAATAATGTAAATTCGAATTTCCAAAAAAAAACAAAACCTAGGTATACTCATATTCGTCTACTCGACTGGATAAAATGTTTGTACTGCGAAACTTAACCAAGTTAAAAAAAAATTAACTTTTTATTTAGACTTTGAATTTGTTTGACTTGTAGCGTTAATGTCCGCCGTTTATAATGATCATACTTATACTAGTATATTGCGTTTACGGGTCTCGCGTTTCGAAATACTCACTTGTGATAAGCCCAGGTAAATGGACACGGTTTCTGATATGTATAGGAATCGGCCGTCGGCAGCCAACGCGAACGCGAAACCGTCCAAAGACTAAAAAAAAAAAAAAAATATAAAAAAAATTGTATTTTTACTTGACCATAAACAGTGGTATTACTTTAGGTATTATTTATTTCTTGTACGTGAACACTTACTTGAAGTATGTGCGTGCCTTGATGCTGTTCGAACAGTTCCAAGGCTACAGTGCTAGGAGATCTATTTCGAGCTGAGGCCCCTGAAACATACAAATATTATTATTAATCGTATATAAGTACATAATAATACAATATTGTCGCGGCGTTTTTGTGTATTTGTTCATTAAACGCGCGCGCAAATTCATATCGTTGTTATATCATTGTATCCCTCAAATATTAACCATCTTATATATATGTATATATGTACGCCGCACAGTCCTAATATGCCCCCTACATAAATACGTATTCGGTTTAATCAAAAAAAAGGAAGAAAAGTCCATCCTAATCCTCGACCGAGTAAACATTTTCCGTCCCCTAAGCTCCCTCGCGACTTTCATTTAGCAATGCTCGGTCGTTTACTCTGAACAAACAGTCGTCTCCGTCCGTACAGTTGTGTCGGTATTAATAGCACTGCACATCTCCCTTATTTATCAACCGGTATCATAATAATAATAATAATAATAATAATAATAATCGAGCGATTGGCTGTAATAATATTATACAGTTCTGCGTATATATCAAGTTCGTATATTTAGGAAACAAAATCACAAGCGATGAAATAATTGCGACGGACGTAAGAAGTAGGATGGCGTAATTACGTATGCAAAATAAGGTCTCTTTAAAAGTGGAGAACTTTTTCGCCAAAAAGACGAGACAAAGTTTAGGGAGTTCTTATCAAAAAAATCCTCGTAGAGCGTGAGTCGAAACTTGGACAGTTGGCTTAATTAAGGCCAAGAGAGCCAAAATTGATGTCTTTTTGGAATGTGCTACAGGAGAATAGCTCTGAAAATCTCACGGATAGAAAGGATAAAAAATTAGGAGGTTATTCGTAAAATAGACTGTTTGGAATCAATGTGACGTGGGACACGCTTAGGGAAAGGAGAAAGAGGTGAGTTGGACATTTTATGAGGAAGACCGCTTGGGCGATGGCAATAATCGAAGGAAAAATTGACGGAAAGACGGGATGGGGAGGACCAAGGACGTCGTTCGTATAAAGCAATACATATGGTGATGGGAGAAACCGAAACAAATACACATATGTAGCTTAAGAAAACTATACGCGATAAGGGAAAATTGATGGAATACTAAAAATTTAACCAATTACATAGGAATGAAAAAAAAATTTTTTTTTTAGACGCGTTGTACCCGTTGTGCGAAAACACCGTTGTAGAACGTTATTCTGAATCGTTTGGACGTTCAAACAATATTTCTGTGTTTCAAAAAAAAAGAAAGAAAAAAGAAACCTACATTGAAGACATCACGTAGTAAGTATACCTATATCGTATTCCAAAATACTAATATTGGCTAACACCACTACCACCGGGAACCATCATAAAGTATTGCTCTGCTGCTGTTGCTGCTGCTGCAGGAGAATCGTCCCTCGGGACGACTACATACTACACACATGTGTTCCTGGCGGTGTCAACAATTATTTATTGTTCTTTTTGGCCTGCAAGGGGAAAAATGCCCAACTTTTACGGAAAATACGCGCGCTATAATACGAGTGTAGTGCGTGTAAAATACGCAATAATATAATATTATATGAAATTAGTTTCGTAAATTACGAGTGCGTATACTTCTCGATATGAATTATGTATATATACATTTTTTTTCACAATATCATTGGTGTCTATTAGGATTTGCAAAAAAGCGGTACCGAAATTATGTCATTTTTTTAATATTATACGATTGTTCTGCAATGAAAATCCGTTTGATTATTTTAAAAACATAAAAATAAAAAGTACAAAGTTTCATTTGAGTCCAGGTTTGTAAAGTATTTAAGTAAAAGTATTCTAACATACCTTTTTAGTTTATTGAATTTACTAGGTACACGGTTTCATATGGTATTATATTAATTTAATACGGTATACGAGTGTACTATACATATTTAAAAAAATAATCCGTATGTTAATGAATCTACAACCATGCGATGTTACGGTTTTATTTGTGTTGTTTCCTGGGTCAAATTGGACTACGGTTAAAAAACACGACTGCACGTACAACTAATAATACTACTTCGCTCGGAACCGTTTTCTTCTTTGATATTATTTATCGGTATACACCTAAATCATCCTGTATATTAGTATACCTTTTCAACTGCCCACCAACTACAGTGGCCTACCCGTGACCAGTATTACATTTTTTTTCTCAATATTATAACGCATAATATAATTCTATCTTTCAATTTTTATAACATTTAACTACGTTTAATAAAATACGAAAAATATAAATATAAATATATTTTACGGATACATGCAGTGGGCAATTTACTATACGATAAAAAATATCGGTTCACCGAACACGAGAAGTGTTGACCGCCATCGAACCGATGGAAATCAATGATCCGAAACCCTTCATCGCTCGGTTCTCGCTATTTATTATTGTTAAATAAGTTTTTTGCAGTATCTTTTTATTCGATTTATTTTTTTTTTTGCGTTTGCTTCGCTATATACACGCACGCAAAAAAATGTATTTATACACACGTGTGCGGGGCGAGATGAGGGGCAAGGGGATGTGTGTGTACTAGCTGTGTACCTTTGTTATCCAAATTAACTTAAGTCGGTAACGCGCGTGTGTGTTTAACAAATCCCGTCCCCCTATTTTGCGGGTGGCTGATTGAAACCGCAAAAATATAAAAAAAAGAGTGTGAGAGAGAGAGAGAGAGAGAGAGAGTAAAGGGGAATGTTTAAAGCCTTCCCCTCGCCGTCGCCGTCACCGCTAACTCAGTTAGCTCCGCGAGGTTTATTCACGGGTCCCCGGCAATCAGTCGGGTAGTGTTTTAAACTCTTCTCACCCCGAAGTATTCCTCTTTGTGATGATAACAAGCCCCCGGGCGCTCTTAATTCGCTTTAAAGCGAAGTCGGCCGCGGATTTGTTTGACGAGTATATTATTATTATTATTATTATTATTGCATTGCCCACAAATTATAGTCATAATCAAATTTGACGGTTATTGAGATATTGTCAACACGGAATTATTATTCATTTTAAAAGCGTCCGGTGGAGCGGTGAATATGAATATCGCATTGCGACGCGCCAAATAATTAAATCTCGTGTATGCTCAAGACTAAACAAATTAGACATTACGGTTTTGTGTCAAAAAAAAATCACAATTTTCCTTAAAAGGCTGAAAATTTGATCACAAATATGCTGTATATTATTGAATTGTTGATGGTAGTTGAAATTTTTCTTCAATCGTTAGAGAATACATCCGATTCAATAGCTGTCCGTAGCTGAATAGATGTTTTTGATCGAATACCTATATTAACAATAGAAAATCGTCAATAAACTTCATTCCCTTTGTAGTTAATTAAAAACACGCTACAAAAATATTTGACACAGGTTTTCTTTTGAAACAACACATACCCCGCACCTTGGGTAGGACACTGTTCTAGGTGGAATAAATTGCAATCAGATTTTTTAATTTTTAAGAAAAACTGTCCAGAATCTAGAACAGTTTTTTTTTATAAAGTACTACCGGACGAAAATTCCGTTTCTTTCAAGATTATGGATGTGAAGAATTTGAATGTGAGCATTTCGTTTAATTATGTATCAAACAAGTTTTGCCCGAAAAAATCTAAGTGTGAATTATGAAAAACTTTAAACGAACAATTTTTTAAATAAAGTACCTACTATCTGAGCGGAAATTTCGCATATCAAAATCTAAGAATTTTTATTAGCCTAAAAAGTGTTTTCCGAGACAAAAACCATTCTTCGTAAAACTATAATATTACAGCTTCTTATCGGTACACTTAGAATCTAAAATTATTGAAAATAATCGCGACGAAATGTCATAAATCGTGTTTTTTACACTGCTGGAAGACCGGAAAAGTATCAGTATACAGAGAGGAAGGCGCGAACGTATTTTTATTTTCCAGTTTGTATACACTGCCCTGTACTTAGGCCGTACACAATGGTTTACTACGATGATGATGTCGATAGAATATTGTGTGTATTGAATTTTCGCTGGCGAGTGCTGGCGAGACTGTAATCAAAATAATTGCCGTGGCGGTTGATAGGTACAGGTATATAATACGGTTTAAATATTGATCGGATGATTGACCGTGGAGAGAGATGAGTTTGGCGGTCTATAGGTGGGTATATTATATGGACACAATAATAGGCATGCGCTCTCGAGTCTCGTGCTGATAACCGTGGAAAGAATTGTCATTTTTTGTCCAAGACACGAGTCACGAATTACTAGCTACCTACCTACCTAACTGTCGTCTCTTGTTCTTTTCGCTTCTTCGTCCTTGTCCCTCTATTTCGTTTTTCTATTTTGATTTTTCGATATTTTTTTTTTTCTTTTTCTTTTCTATACGCGACGATAGCTATCCGTCAGCAGCAGCTATTGTGCCACCGAACAAGAAAGCTCTGAATTACTATATAATATCATATTATACACATACCTGTACCTATAATACGTAAATAGCTCTAACCGAGTTTTCCATTGTCGTTGAAAAGCGTTCAACGATAAGTTTTCTCGTTTGTCTCCGGTACACCGAGTATATACAAAACACGAATATTCCAATATAATAGACAGTGTATAATAATAATAATAATACAGAGTATCGAATTTGGATCAATATATATTTCATAATTATTATTATTATTGCGTCGAGATTTACTTTGTAATATAACAGGTTTTTTTTATAGGACATGGATATAAAACAGAGTACGAACAATATTTTATTTTTATTTTTAAAATTATAAATTAGAACGGGTTTTTTTTTTTCAACGTTATTATCAATTTCGAATAGATTTTCCGATGGCAATCGAATCGGATAACCAGATTTGTAAAACATATAAAAAAAAAAAAAAACAAAACGCACAGATAGCAGATATCAGAGAGATTTTGGCATAGGATAATCTGACACTCAGTGCTTGAATAACATATATTTATATTCAGAAGAATAATAATTAATCCGTGTAATTTTGCTGAGAGTATAAATACCAATCAAATCTGTGACGTGATTATTGTACATAGACTATATGTTCTAACCCCGAGGAGAACCTAACAACTTACTGTTTATATTTTCACTTTCTAACGCATATACGATAGTATAATATGAAAAACAGTGTAGCCAATGACAGATCCAGACATTGATTTTCAGGAGGAATGACATAGTCATTTACAACAATGAAACTTGGTATGTATTTTATCACAATACAAGAAAAAAGTATACTGCGGTCTCTTCTGGGGCGGAGCAAAGAACCCTATTGAACTTTCTGGATCTGGATCTGCCCTACCGTTATATAGTCTAATCGCAAACTGTTATCGTTATTCTGCCAATAACGTAAGTCTATCAATTTGATACCCCGTTCGCGTGTCAGTTACGCGGGTAAAATGCTTAACCTCTTCCGTTTACTGTCGAAATTATGTTTTTGATAATCGCGGTACGGGTAACGTCATATACGGGCAACGCGATAACATTTTTATGATTAGGTATGTATAACCACCTAATATATTAAATGTAATTAGCGCGGAAATTCGCCATTAACGGAGAGTGTGACGATGACGTCGAACACGCGTTTTTTTTTATTTTTGGTTCTAGGTCACAGGACCGTCTTCTAAATATGAAACACGAGTACGATACAGATTAAACTCGGGTCACAGGTGAAGTTTGACAATTGTTTTTTAACACGCACAGAGCGTTATTTAATATAAAAATGTGCGTATGATTATTCTTGCATGTTCCCAATTAATTTCGTTTCACGTTCTCTCAGCAAAATGTTTACAATTACCCTGTGACAGACTTTGACGACGGGCAATTTGAAACGCAAACGCTCGGTGGCGAAAAAACCCGTATTTTCCGGCGTCCTCGAATGACTACAGCGCCGATTGCAACGTCGTCCGGCGGAAAAAAAAGCCGTTCGCGGGATTTCAGTCGCCGAAACAGTCGTATAAACACCTTTTACGCGTTTTTTAATCGGAAATCCGCGGGACAAGGATAAAAATAAAAACACCAATAGTCAACGTTTTGAATTACGAAAATCGTATGTTCACGGGCCAGTCGTCACGGGCACTTACGACGAGCCGTCGGCACGTGGACGGACAGACAATAATATTAGATGTGGACCGTGCAGCAGCATCAGTAGGTATCCCCATATATGACTTATGCCACGTGATTGCCCGTACAAATCGTTAAGACGCCGTCACAGTGGCATTTTCCGCTCCAGCATATTATGCGTTACGAACGGACAATGTAGAATGAACAACGCACTAGAGTGAGACACTCGTTGTGCCGGAGAACGTTGACTATTTTCGAAATTTGGTTTTTTTTAGAAAATTTATTAGGAAACAAGCAGCTCTAAAATGTCACGCAAACGTTATTTTCCGTCACCATTATTACTGGGGTTGAAACCGTTAACTGTCTTCGATCCGATAATCAAATCGCCATCGACAAACGGGATTTCAGTTTAAATACACGTTGGCGTTTTAAATTACCGTCAGTTCGCTGACGAGACATGCTACTTGATGTTCAAGTGTAAAAGACGCACCGGCACACAAATAATGATACTTCTCCACTATACTCTTAACCGCGAAACGATGAATGCAAAACTGGTATACCTCGGCACGGGTCGACGGAAATTAAAAATTAAATACCTTTAAATTTAACCGTCGTTTTTAAACCTTGGAATTAAATTGAGAAAACATACTCAACGATGATTTTTTTTTTTGTAGCCAATCAAAATGCGGTCGTTCATAAACCACAATATTTTAAATTCTAAGCGAAGAGAGAAACGTATTGGCGTTACAATGATATTTGTTAATTTTTTTTTTTTTATTTGTTAATAACTTCTATACCAGAAATTTCGTTTCGATTTTCAACCGAAGTACCTTTTCTGAAAAAAGTTTTCATGAAGGTATTGATAAGATGGTTATATTTTTTTTTTTTTTATTCTTCTAGCGGTTTTTATAATAATTGGGAAAAAACATATGAAAAATGTACGAAATTAATTATTTTTAATTTGTTTTTTCGTTGCGATTCATTATAGGTCGTAATTTGTTGCAGAAAAAAAAATTGAGTGTAATGTAGAATTATTTTTTTTATAAGAATTTTAATTTCAAAATTCGACAAAAATCGTATTACGGCCATTCAAAACACGTATGACCGGACTTCGTTCCGAATCGTTTTTTCGTTAGCAATGGTTTACCGTTGCGTAAATTCAGTTCCCCTCTATATCCTACCTTGCCAACTTCTCACCTACAATAGTGGTTTACTCATCGCGTGCGTCATATATATGTCCGTCTTTTTTTCTTTTTCTTTTTTTTTGTACATAATATTGTCCATAAGATAACTCGTAATCGGCCCATCGTTACTGATTTCACATAATATCATACCGCGTGCGTTAATAAGTTAAACGTCGCACATTTTCAGGAGGCGGTATACATTTTTTTGCGTGGGCGGGGGGGTGTGGAGGGAGTTACACCCGCCGGTCACCCCCTGAAAAAACACTGTTTTCAACATGTACAGGTTTATAGAAACACGGGCGGCCGACGAATTTCCCCGGGAACGCACTCCTCCTGCCGCGTGATGCGTCGACCGCGCGCGCCCGTATACCTGTACGGCGCAGAACCAACCTCCGTCACCCCCCCCCCCACCACTACCCCCAAACCGAAAAAAAAGCCACCCGCGGAGCGGCTTCGCGTTCGCGCCTCTTACGCATGCAAATTGCCGGTCGCGACAAAGTGTTCGTTTATAATGTACGCAAATTTCATTGTGTATACGTCGCGCTCGCCGTCGCGGGGTTATGCGCGCGTGTCGTGGGACGGGCGGACGCGGCTCCTTGTTAATCTAATAACGCCGCAGCCGCCGCCGTTAACCAAATCGTCCGCCACCCTCTTTTGCGCGTACGTTTAGCTAGTTAGATTCGTATTGTGCACACCCGGGGACTCACGGGGACGCGCAGCGTATACGCATATAATAATATATTATGATCGTACAGCGCTGTATTATTACGATTATTATCGTTATTACCGTTATTACCGCCGTCGTCGTCCGAGTCGATACCAATAATATTGCACAATACATTGGCCGCGTCGGCCCGGAGGCCCGATCGTCAAACGAACCGAAAAATATCGAAAACATTTTATAGTGCTCGCGTCGTTGAAAAATAAAATCTGTTTTTTTTTTTTTTGCAGTCGGAAAAAACAGTAGCCCCGCCAAATCCGGGCGCGTCCGCGGCGCCTGAACGTTACGTTTTAAAGGCGTCGCGAATAAATGTCGGCATGATGTTATTTATGGATGCGCTCGGCCGGTGTTCTCGATTGGACCCGTCGAAAAATAGGACGCGCGAAAAAATAACACCGCACGGTGTTATATTATAATGCTAACGGATAGAAACTCTGTCAGCCCCGGGCGGGTCCCGACGGACGTTCGCGATAACGCGGACAATAATTCGATAAACGGCGCGGTAAACGAATTTAGCTGACCGTTCACCGCGGCGCATTTAAACGCGCGAAATCGAATTACGCGCGGCGGCCGCGGTAACGTTTTGATTGACGTTCGCGAGGCGTGGGCGGCAGTGTGGTCATCGCCTCGTAAAAATTAAAGACGTGCCGCCCGGTGATCGAGTTAGGCAGTCGCGGCGGCGGCGGTCAGAACACGCGGTCGAAACGCGCGGCGTTTCCGAGCGCGCCCTGCGAGAGACTGAGCGTACGGGGTACGTATGTACAGGGTCTTCCGAATAACGGTTGCGCGACTCGAGAGTATTGCACCGCGGGCGGTATTGCGCGCCGGCTTTTACGCCGTCGAACGCCGCGGTCGAGATTCGCGGTGGCGTATTCTTTGTCCGTGCAGCCGAGACTTTGTTTGAGAATCAAGGCACCCGCCTATACGATGTATGTGTACGGTACGCGTGATGTACGGGATTTCGACGCACACACGGTAATACGGTAATTTTCAGGGGGGACAGAGTAGAGTTTTTCCCGAAAATACAGACAGGTTTTAGTCGACCTCAACAAACGGTTTCTAAAGGTTCTAACGTTTGTCGGGGGAGACATGTGCCACTTTACATTCCATATCAGACTTCCGCCGAAGCGAGCGTTAATTTAAATTATTCTCTAGCTTCTTGAAAATAAATTGTATACTTGACGGAACCGAGGACTTCTATTGAAAGATAATTTATGTTGTTTATAGTGTACTTTGTTAGTTGTTTTGCCGTTGTTGGTACGTTTTTAATTATAATTAGACTCGAGATTTGAGATCTCCCGAAATTAATCAACACGTACGACTTGTATAAGTTATGTTTTGTAAACAGTCTAACAGACTATAATATAATTAAAATAATCTAACATCCGCCGGTGTACCTATTCGTACTCGCCCAGCCGCGGTGAAATATTCAGGGGCCACGGCCTCTAAAAACGTCATGAATAATATGTTTAAATCTTTTGTATTGTCTAGCTGGAAATTTCGGTATCCAAACCGTTTGAAACGATAAATTGCGATTGTCGAAGACTATATTGCAAACGTTTTATACGTTTACCGAATTCAAAAGTAAATTGTATACTTTTATATTCGCTATTCGTGCATTACTATACGGTCTTCTGTCGTAACGATAATATCCGATTAAACGATTATTATTATTATTATTTTTTTTTTTTATTTTTTTTATTATTATTATTTACGGATATCAATAGTTATGGCTAACCGACTATACTATACATAATTGTCTTTCTGTAATGACAAGCCGAACGCATTGTTATGTGCGATGAAATTTATGTAAACTATTTGCACAAGGTACGTTAGTTATTAATTTTCAACATTCATATTGTTCGTGTGAAGTAGTATTTAGGGGTAATAACTGATAATTTAAAAAACCGAGACGAACACGTTATTATCTTCTCCTTGGGTTTTTTTTTTCTCTATAAAACAACGAATACGACCGAAAATTATAAGTTTGGTCCCTTTTTTTTTTTACAATTCCAAACAGCCCTTTAATTGAACTCCGGTCAAGCGTAAAAGTTATTTCTGTGTGTCTTCCTTATATATCCCGACCCCCGAATGCGTATTCGCGCACCCGGAAGAAACGGAAAAAAAAAATGCTTATTTTACAATACGATCGTCGTCGGTGCGGTTGAACGCGAATCCGTCAAATTAGTAGGATTGTCAAAAGCAACGTCCGTCGCCGACAAGCGCAGACATCGCGGATAAAAAAATAAACAGTAGCTATTAAAAAAACCGATTCGTACATATATACATTACTGTAATCCTCGTCTATGTTTTTGGACAAAATTTTAATACACGGATGGTGTATGGTATGATTAACATAAACCGTTTTGCGTGATTTGAAATATAAATTAATGCACGTGTAGTCTAGGAGAAACAGAAAATAAGGAAAAACGAGACAGTCGTCGGTACGTTAGGATAGTCGGGAAAGAAATAGGCTGCAAGTGAACGAGTGATTAGTGGTTAGATAAAAGGAGATGGTGAAAGATAGGGGCATGTTTAGAGCAAGGGAGAATGAGAGTAGCTGGCCGAAACATTTGCGCGGAATAAAGGAGAAAGAGTATTGGAGACGAAGCGAATAACGGGGAGCTATTTAAACGGTACACGAACGAAAGGATGTTTCGGAAGTTATCTCGTCGCACGTTGTTAACGCGTTGGGCGTATACAGACCGAGGGCGAGACGGAAAGATGTTGCGAAAATGACGCGACGAAAGTTTTCGAGAGATGTAGCGGATTGGGTGACGGATTTATGGACAGATGGAGATAATTATTGGACGATAATTGGTTGTGCGGCACATGATGCGGACGCGTAGAATGATCAACACGAACAGAGAGAAAAAACAGACGCGGTCGATTTAAAAACATTTCTTTTTTTAATTATTACCTTTGAGGTTTTTGGACGCGGACAGCGGCCCGTCCCGGGTCCATGGCGGATCGCCGTGACCCGAGAAATCCCTCAGTTTCAGGTACGATATCGTCAGCCGTATGATGGACGCTTTGTCCAGCTGCGACGTGATGGCGGCGGGCAACGGCAGCATTTTGGCCAGCTCGTAGAACTCGTAGTTCTCCTTGCCCCGCCGCGACCTGGCCGCGTCCCGACTTTTTTCTTTTCTCAGCTCCAGTATTCTGTAATTAAAAAAAAAAAAAAAAAACTTAAAAAACAAAACAAAAAAAACCAATCGCGTTATAAAAACTATCGAGTAAAAAATTATTATTGACCGCCGCAGCTGCAGGAAAGAATTGGAAAACAAAGAAATAAATGGGTATAGTATATATTGTATTCACGCGCAATACCGATTAATGAGAATTAACGATAAAAATTTTAAAGAGAATATAATATCGCCGCCGTCGTCGTCGTCCGGTAAAAAAATCGTCTCGTATAAAACGTACGTACGCAAGTACCTGTGCGATTGAAATGCACGGGCCGTCGACGGTTTGTAATTTTTTTTTTTTTTTTAATTATCGAACCGCACACACGCGTATTATTAGTCTCCGTCGACAGTGTTTATCGACAAACCGGACGAGTGTCCATTTACGGAAAACGGACGGACGAACCTCCGGGGCGAGCGTCGCATTCGAGTCACATACGTGGACGTACATCATATCGCACACGCCGTCGTCTCCGCCGTTCTCCGAATTTCAGACGGTATCAATTCGAATTTACCGGTTAACTAAGTATCGACTAATGCGGCGAACGAACTAACGCGTGCAAGATAACCGGGGCTCGGCTGTTCTGTAGCGCTTCGAGTAACCAAAATGCGCGGCTCTAACACACTATGACCACAAAAAAAAAAGAAAAAAAAACGTGAAAAATAGCAAAAAACGAAACGCGTTTACGTAAAAACCGTTTTAAATATACGCGATGAGAATTCGTAAATCAATGTAAACCGTTCGACGGGCCAACACGCCGGGGCTACTTAAAAATGAATTATAATGTGCGTGTTTTTCTTACGAATTCGCATGAATGACGGATTTTTTTTTTTAAATTTTTTTTTACAACGATGTGTGTTTAGTTCTTATGTATTTTTTTTCCCGTGAACAACTTTTCTACCGGAAATTTCGCTCCGATTTTCAAGTGTAGCGCTTTTTCTGAAAGGAAATTTTGATTTCCCCAGGGGGTTTCAGAATAAATCAATCGTTGCGCGCAGATATACATATTAAATGTCCTCTCTACCCACCCAACTTCTCACCTACAACAGTGGCCCAACCACCCTGCTAAGTATATCCGTTTTCTACTGTTTATAAAAATTACAAAATAAATCATTGTATTACGCATATAAGTAAAAAAAAAAAACACTAAAATTTATAACTCAACTATGCTAATAGGTAATATAAAAGTGAAGGATTCCAAAAAAAAAAAAAAGTCAATTTCCCATCGATAGATCCCGAGCTTTTTCTCGTAGCTCGGCTGAAATATATGCATTTCGGTATTTAATTACTTATATTTTCTTTGTACTTTTAACCCAATGGGGTTGAGGATACATTCCTCTTTTCCTGCGTACGCCGCTGCATGTGAGTAATGCACGGGCTCGTATAATCGCGGGGACGGGCGAGATAATTCGGAATCGGTTTACGAACACGGATACTTGTGCGACGGTTGATTTCGGTATCGCGGTAGAAGATAAAAATTATATCCAAGATTCAATACGAATTTAAGATGCTCGTAAATCGAAGACACCGTCCAACCCTGTGGAGTATGAATCGAAGGTTGCAGACGAGAGGCGCACGGGCACTTAAACAAATAATAATAACTATACTAACATAGGTATATAATATTATTAGAGAAAAAAAACTCATCTGACCTTCGCAAATTTCTCGGTTGCATAATAATTGTCGCGGAGTTTTTACGGTAACTGTATCTATTTTTTTTTTTTTATTAATCTTTTTTTAAGGACATTTCCAGTAGTTACTGTTCATTTTTTTTTTTTTTTAAACTCGTTTTTGTCAATTTAAACGTTTCGGATTACCATTTTTTTTTTTTTTTTTTAATAAAAAAAAAACAATTGGTATTATTTCCGTGTAAAACAAAAGTATTATTACACTCATATTACTATATACGAGTATGTACTTAGAATCGTTTAGAAATACGCGTTTTCTGTATTTGGAAAACGCGATTTACGGAACACTACGCGCAGCCGTTATTGGACTCCGTTCGTTTTTCAATATTTCGACATAAAAACCGGCGAATAAATAACGGTTTCGACTTGGAGGAGCAATTTTCGGGACATATCAAAAATACAAAATAAAAAAACTCATTGTTTCGTCATATATCCATCGTTTGTGGACGAAGCAAGATTTCTGGTAAAAAATTTGTTTACAGACAAAAAAAAAATAAACAAATATATCTTAGGAAAACCAAAACTAATCCCTCGCCGCGTTCAGAAACTAATATTAGGTTAGGTTAGGTTTAATACAAAGTTTTTGATTAGTTACGGTCGATTTTTTGTACAGGTGTCTGTCCCCCCCTACCATTCACACTAATTTTCGTCCAACGATCGTACCGCGCGGGTTATACTCAATCAAACAATCTGTGGAATCGAATGAATACAATTTTCAGTTACATGTTCCGCGGGACAACTGATTTTTCGACGACCGCGTGGAATACACGCGTAAACAATATGTTTAACAAACATCTAAACCAATTCTAAATAGAATTTAACGAGACCGGAGGATTTCGTCACGTCGCGTGTCATCCGCGTATTTCGTACGTATCCGTTTTTTACCTCTCCGAACGATATTTTTTAATCACACTGACCGTGTGCAATGGTAGACGCTGACGTTTTATATTTTATATGTAAACGCACGGCTGCAGATGCAGGTGGTGCGACACACAGACGATCTGAATACGATAGGACAGCCGATATTTATGAGCTATGCGCGGTGTCCGAAGATTATTGCGCTGACGGCTATACGGATTTTTTTTCATCATTATTTTATCATTCATATATTATTATATGTATAGGGTATTATTATTCTAACACGACCATTTTCGGTATTGCGAATCGTTATTAATAAATGGTATGGGTTGTGGTTTTTTTATTTATTTTTATTTTTTTTTTTTTTACGCACCGATCGTATCATTTTTCCCGCTAACAACCTGCTGCTACTGTGCGGGTCAGTAGAATAATAAATTTCCCGATTAGTACTTAGGTACTGTGGGTAAGGTACTGAATGTGTCGAGACTGTAGAGAGTGATGGACGAAAAAAAAAAATCCAGTCAACAAAAAAAAAAAAAAACATTAAAAAAAAAAAAATCTACAATATTATATTTATATAATAAAAACAATCATAACAAATAAATAATCGATAATATACGAGCGCGCACGATTGAAATGACGGTAATAAAAATTTATAAAAATGTTACGCACTTTATACACATACCTATATATTCACATCTCCGCAGCCGCAGCGTGCCGCTGCGCATTATTATATCCATAATATATAATACAATGATTTCGTCCGCGCAGACGCCGGTTAGGTTACGGGCCACGTTATATCGGACCCGATATTATTCGAAGGATTTAAATTAATAAGACTGTTTGTTTTCAAGGGGAAAACAATGTCCACACCGCGATATCCGCAGTCGATTTCCCCCGGGAGCGACTGGACCCGCCTCATCACCGCGCGCCCAAAATGAATTGCGTCCGACCCGTCCGTCCGTATATTACAGACGTAAACTGGCACGCCGTACGTTTAATCAAAAATACCTCGATGACGATATTATCCTCTTACCGGACCTCTTGCTCGAAAACGCCGGCGCGTATAGAATACAGCGAGTACCGACGAAAATCCTCCGACGCGTGATATTTGGACACAGGTATGAGAGTGTATAAACATAACGACGAACCGATTTTCGGCGCAATCGAAACGCGTATAGGCGATAGCGTTACCGGTGTGCGTTTGCAGAATACGTTACAACGGTTGAATGTTACGACGGTATTCACGGTCATTTTTTTTCACGGCCGAAGCACGCCGTACGAAAAGCGAACACGCGCGGGCAAACGTACTGCAGAAATCGAATCGAACTCCCGGAAGAAAGAAAGCTTTCGGCGGAAGGCCGGAAAAAAAATGACGACCGGACGGAATACGACCGCGAAATCTAAAGAAATCGAAAGTGATCGGAAAAAATGCGAGGAAAATATCCTAGGACCTTGGCGAGGCGGCGCCAGTAGTCACGGCTAAAATTATTACTCAGAGCCCGTGAGGCCACACGGCGATAATGACGACAAACGATCATTACGCTGGCTTCGCTGTTATTTTAAATTTTTCGCGTACGTTTTGTCACATTACGCCGTCTCTAGCATACGGGTTTAAGAATTAAAATAACGTCCGACGGTTACACACGCAATAGTTTTTGAAACCGTCGAGTACAACAATCGTTGATGGATACGATTTTCCGTGTAGGTTTTTAGGGTGTCGCAGCTTGCGGGGTCCGACGGAACCTTAGGGTTGTAACTTCTAACTGAGATATCGGCTCGAAATTACGCGTCATAATACGTTTATGCACGCGTTACTCATACCGGCTAATTCGACGGCGAATTTAAAAAAAAAATAAAAAACAAAACGTTAGACTGTTGATGAACTTGAAAAACAGTAGGAGGGAACTCTGCAGCAGTATAATTCGCACCCGACCGTCTCCGTCGTCGCTAATGATTCGCGTAGTTGCCCGGTAACGGAACGAATACGCGGACAAAATGACGCATTTAAATGTGACGATGTGTGCGCGCGCGTTGAGATTTGATCGAGCAACGCGCTGGACGCGAGATAATCGGGACAGGTCGACGGAAAATGACGCGTTAATTTCGTTGCAGTCGTCGTCGTCGCGGGAAACCCTCGTCCGCGCGTTTCAAAGGCAAACGAAGTTAAATCGGCCGCGTACACGCGAGGAGTCGGCGCACGTTGATTGGCGGCGGAGGAAAAAAAAATATAAAAACGTTAGCGGAGTTTCTGCGGAACGCGAGGGGTCGCAGCGCCGTGCGAGATAGGTGATGGTGAGATCTAAGTGTGTGCGTGCGTATATATATATATATATATATAGTATACGTTATATAGTGAGAAAATAGAAAAAGCGGAGAGGGAGAAAGAGAGAGAGAGAGAGAGAGAGAAAAAAAGAGGAATTATCAATGACAACGGTTTCCCCTTGGCGCGAACGCCAGCCACTTGTGTTCTCGTCTTCTCTTCTTTTACGGACCAAATTGACCAAATTGCCCGACCAGCGGCGGCGGCGGCGGCGGCGGCGAAGTTCCCGCGGGACCGTACGCGCACCACTCGGCACTTTGGACCCCGCGCCGCGCGCGCGTTTATTAGGTTACCGGTTCTCCTTCGGAAAACATTTTCGCTTTTATAGTCGGACTTATATCATATTATACAAGCGAGCGTGTGCGCACGCCCTGTATACACATATATATATTTGTAGTACGGCGCGTCAAAAAACATCAATTTTACTTCACGGTTCCCGCCGGCGCGTACGAATATCGAATGACCGCACCGGCAGCAGTCGCCCGCGGTGTATTCGAATAAGACATTGCCGTGTCGCCGCGCGGCGAAAAAACCGGCGGTAAGTACTCGACGGGAAACCGCACCGCCGTGTGTAGAAACCGTGTGTACGGGTCGTACGCCGTCGTCCTTTCCGCCGCTCGTCCCGTTTTTGCTTTCCGGACGGCTCGCGGAACAATCGGAACCGCGAAACGCCTACATCGCGTGTCCCGATAGCCACCGAACCCATACGTTCGTTACGCCGCGGCGTTTCCGGAGTCCGGTCCGCGCAGCTGATAACGGACAGTTCACTGGGCGATTTCACGGAACGGATAGACAATTGGCCGGCGCGCTGTTACGCTGTTACACGGGCGCGCCCGCAATTTCGCCTGTGCATTAAGTCCGAAAACGAATCCGGAGCCGACGATACTGCCGATCCCGGACGTACGATCACGCGCGGTCGAACGTTTTCGTTTTTTTTTTTTTCGTTTTGCCGAAACGGACCGGATTCGTATTAGTTTTGCAAACATACCCGCGTGTGCGCGCGCGAATATTTGCGAGATCGGTTTAGTGAGCGCGCGGCGGATACGGATAATGTTTCGAAACGAAACGTCGCGCGTCGTATGCGCGAATCACGCGACCCTAACACTCTGTTGGCGACGGGCAGAAAAAATGGACCGGCACACGGAGGCGGCGGAAAACCCTACGACCGGACGAAAACGCAGACGGTAAATTTAATAATCTCACCTAACTCATCGGTCGACACCCGTATCGCGTCGTATTTTCGTACGTCTCGCATCTACGCGCGGTAACCCCGGTCCCGTTCGCGATTACAGCGCCCCTACGTTTGTTCTCTGTCGCGAATACGATTATTAAAATCTGTCGACGGATGCACAATATTATATCGCGCCGAATCATCTGTTGAGTGTCGCAGCCCAGTGGAGTCTGTAAAACGAGGGGGAGAATCGCGCAGGCCCTTTTCAGCGAGGACTTTGTTTTACACGTTTTTAAGCACGCGAGTTAATATGTTTATTCCGTCACACTATGTATATATTTACATAATATAGTACTGTTTCGTTAATAAGTTTATTTCCATATCTCCCGATTGAACTTCGCATCGCATTAGCTATGCTATAACATACTGTCGGTTGCTTGCGCTTTTTTAGACAAAAAAAACACATCTCGGTAAAACTGTAATAACTTTTTCGCTCCGTTCAGGATCTAAAATAATATCGCAGCGAACGTAAATACGATTCGGTGACGTGTTCGTTGTTATGCCTTTTTTGTTCTATAAAAAAAAAAAATAATTTAAAATACGATCTCTGCGTCTTCGTCAAACGGGTCCGATATTATTGTTGTATCCGATTTTCAATGTATAATAACATACTATCACAAAACTACAGTTCGAAATCGAAATTAAAAAAAAAAAAAATCGCGTTTCTCTTGAATTGTGTTAGGTATAACTGCAGCGAATAATATTTTAGTGTGCAATTTAAAACAACATTATAATCGTTTCGATTTTATTTTTTCGAGTGTATGTGTAAGGACGTTATAATAATATTATCGTTATACAAATGGCTGTTGATCTCTTTTTATATTATCTATTAATAAAATAATAACATTCCGTTACGGACCACGTGAAACGTATTTATTTTTTTTTCGTTATAATACCTATATATTTTTCTCCGTTCGATTCTATTGTTTGTTCGTTTTTTTTTTATTTTTTTTTAGGACAGCACGAGAAAGACCGCGTTAATCCAGAACGGCTACCGGGTCTTGTCGCCTTTGACCCGGCTCCGAGAGCCGCTCCCGTGTTTGATTAATAATATAATAATCCATCATCAATCTCCTCCGAATAATAAAAACAGAGAGAGAGAGAGAGAGAGAGAGAGCGAGTGATACAAAAGGGATGGAAAAAAATATTCTCCTCTTTTCATTCACTAATATAGTATGGGTATAAATATTTATTTTTTTCTATTATTATTATTATTCGTAATAAATACTGCAACGCCCGAGCCGTAAATATAAGATCGTTTCGAGACAATTTCCTACGTGATTTTCGTATAACGCTCTCGCCGGAAATGCATTTTTCTCCCTTTCGCGTTTTTATGACGAGCAGCGGGCAGTAAAAGCCGGGCCGAAAAGGTCCATTACCTACAATTCATAAGAGACCTATGAAAACTGCCGGACATCTTCAAAAATCGAACCTCCCGCGGGACCGGGTTCGCGACTTTTATCAACCCCCTCCGCACGACCGCTGCGTACACCTCCTACCCCCGCTCCCTCCGTCACGGTATTTCCTGTCGCTCTGCATAACGTTTGACATATTCGTAATATACCGATAAATATAACAATACTATGCGATAATAAAATCATACAAATTTTACTTTAATCGTTTAACCTAACCTACCTCTATATCAGGTAATATTCACTTTTGTTGATGTCCATAAAAAAAAAAAAAAGAAAAAAACAACAACAACGTTATAATAGGAAACTTGCCGACTGTCGACTAACGTGTAGACACGTATTACTGTATTGACCGAGTACATTTTATGTAATAATCTATCGAAATGGGATATACCGTTAAACGCGCGTATACGTGTGCGTAAACGAATAAATACGTTTAAACGGATCGATTGGTGTTTCAAATTTTTTAATATATAAATTTAAAACAATTAAATACGACACTAAAACGCCGTTATCGAAACCTCGGTGTGGAGTGAATCACCGGTATACCGGAGTATTATTACACGTGATAATAGTTGAGAAAAAAATCAAAAAAAAAAAATAATCTCCGAGCGCCGCGCGATCGTTTACAATAATAATGTCGTTCGCGATAATTCGGTCGTAACGCGACGCGGCGGACGAAGACTGCCCCCCAATCCCCCCCCCCCCCACACACACACACACACACACACACGCGCGCGCGCGCGTACGCATAAATATTACAAAAGCCGAGAGACGAGTGGCGGCGGAGGGATACGGCGCGGCGTTGTTGTTATCGCGGCGGGGACGAGAAATCGCGTTGCACAAACGCCACGGCCGCTCGGCGAAAACGGGCCGGGGCGCGCGTCCCGCCGCACCGGGTCGGTGCCGCGTTAAGACACGGACGCCGCGGCCGTTTGAAAGTTCGCCGGGGCGAACGCGGCGCTGTCCGTCCCGTCGCCGTATACGCAATTTACAATTCGGTCCGTTCGCCGTCCGTGTCAAAACACTTTCGTTTCAACTTAAGTGCGTCCGGGTCCGGGTGAAATACCGCAGTCTGTATATTATTACCTATGTAATTTCGACTGGACAGTATTAAAACCCGACGGACCTCGGCACGGTCGCGGCGGCAGGTAGGCAACACTGTCGGGACATTACCTGCACCGTATAAACCGTGACGCCGCGATGACAAACGACAACGTGAAACGTATTATTGTCATCGGGCACGCGTTACGGATTTATTGGTCCGAGCATTCACTCGATCGAGAAATCGACTGTCACCGTCGGACGTAAATTCAACGCGACCACGGCAACGCGCCGATCAACACGGTCAGACAACGATATGGGTTATCGAAACCGGCGGCGGTGTCCCCGGAGGCAGGGTTTCGGGGCGTTTGGCCGCCCCTTTCCATTGTCAAATTCACAAAAAAAGCGTTGACAAATCGTTATTATTAATAAAATATTAAACATACAGTAGGTCAGGTTAGGTGCATGTTTGCATCACTGCTTGTCCGGCTGAGTGCAGATAATAATAAATTGTACCGCGCGAAAAAATTTATGTTTTTTTTTTTTTTTTTTTTCAATCCTTTTGGTAAGTCACGTCGAGGAGTCAAGCGGAAGGTCAGCGACAGAGAGCCACGGGAATATCTGCGAGACGGATCATTCGATTAGGATTACTGCTGCAGAAGAAAAAGAAACCGCTGAACGCGCCAGGTGAACATGAAATAATAATAAAACTGTCAAGTCGGGGACGTACACATTTTTTGTATTTTCTCGTTGTCACATAATGTGGAATTATATTTAACGATTAACGATTTCCAAGCTGATGACCGCGATTGCGGGCTGCGCGTAACCGTGTCGATAAAACGATAAACGTGGTCGTCTGTTACGCCGAAAACAAACGAATTCGGAAAGTGTCGCACCGCTGTGCGTCGGTGAGCCGCGCGATTCGGTTCCGATGGTCAGCGACAAGTCCGACCGGGTCTGCGCAAGAGCCGGCACGAGTCGTCCTAGCGGACGTCCGACCCGAAAACAATCCGTGGTCCGAGATGGGAGTTGGGAGGGGGGAGGGGGGTTGCCGGTGCAGCGGGACGAACCTCCTATACCGTTCGACCGTCTCGGGGGGGGGGGGGTCCGTTTAGCTCATCTCCGTAGCCAGTGTGGTTTCGGCCCCCTACCCACCCCCACCCCATCCGAGACGAAGGCCGGCGGGAAAAGCCGAACAAACGGCGGGCGGGAACGGCACTCGCGTCACGCAAAGTCGCGGGTACAGACGGCGGCGTGTACCGTTAATAAAAGACGCGGACGTGCGGAGTCATAATAACAATAATAATATTATCGTTTCGTGCGTTCGGCACGCGGCACAGCTGACGGCGGATACGGCCGCCATCACGTGCGTCCGCGTCACCCGCCGTCACGTATCGCACGCGCGCGTCGTGCTCAGACGGTCAGGTACGTGCAGCGGACGGCGACGCACCACCGGCGGCCGCGGCGAGACGCGCGTCCTCCCCCGGGGCGTCCGCGGCGACGACGGCGACCGCGGATCACGTCCCCGTGCGGTGTCCGCGCGCGACAATACTGACCCGCTTCTCGTCCGGACGTTTCCGTCGGATATTTGTTTATTCGCTTTTTCCCGCGCTTTTTCCCGTTTTTTCGACCGGCAAGCCCGACCGGCGGACGACTGCGGTGCAGCGGTCGTCTACAATACACCGCACCGATTCGAAATATTTTTCGCGATCTCGCGTCGGTTTTCGATTGCAATACCGGCGACGGTTCAATGCCGCGGACATTTTTGGTGTTTGAACGACAGAGTATCCACCACCCCCCCTCTCATTACGCCACTGATTGATTTTTAATTTTTCGTGTCGGAATATTTTCGACAAATTCGCGCATCGCGATAACTTAGGAAAAGTTTAGACAAACGGCACGGACGTTCACGCGACCTCCGTCTCGCCACGTTTCAACGTGATAAAACTCAGTGTTCGTGAATTCTTTCAAAACAAAATAAAACAACCGAAAAAACGTTCATTTCAGATCGCCAGAGAAAATATTGAATCATCCGCTGCACGTTTCAAAATAATAGCTTTACAGAGATCATATTAAGTGCTGCACATCGGAGTTTTCCGAACTTTTAGACGCCGTTCGAGTAAAACTTTCGATAGGTCGTGGACTACCTCGATTTCAAGGAGACTTTTAAATTCAGACGATGAATGATGTGTCGGTTTTACTACGGCGTGTGTTTTTTTTTTTTTTTGTTGTCTAACTGCTAACAAGTTTTCCACCAAAATATCAACTATTGACTCCAGAGGTCTTTTCTGGCGGAAATTTTTGTTTAGCCGAGAATGAGATACATTGGGGTTTCCTTTGGATTTTTATTGGATTATGAGAAAATTTAAATTCTTATTTCGTTGCGATTCATTGCAAAATAATTGCAGAGGCCCGACATCGTTACCATAAAATTACTATTTTGATATTTGCAGTATTTTCTAGACGTGTTACGATTTTCAACGGGTTTTGTAGGCATTCGAGTATTTGGCAAATTTGAGGACTTTTTTTTGGGGGAGGGGAAATCTTGCCAATAAACCCGAATGCTCGTGCCGCTTTTTTAACAGAACTTTACGTTGTCGCCTCGTGATGCCGACGAACTCGACTTTTGTCGCAGCTATTTCTTCTTTACCTATTTGTCGTGGCCGGCACAATATTCTCCCAATCGATATCGCCGTGTACGTGTTTGAATGTGGGACGGAGGGCGATGAGATTTTTTTTAAAACGAGGACCGCATACATAAAAATAATAACGATAAAGGCGTGTGCTTGGCGTCGGTACCCGTCGTTTGAAAAAGTTCAACGGAAAATGTTATTAAACATTTCGAACACGCGCGCACGTATTATAAAATATACTACGCATGTGACCGTCGACTGTTTGATCGATAAGCGATTTCGACGGTCGATTCGTCTCGTTGTGTATTGTCAGTCGTCGGTTCGTTCGGATTACGAAATATAATGTACGAAAAAAAGGCCCCTTCCTTTCCGTGGCAGCAAAGTCACTAGAGTCGAATTATGACTCTCGTTTTTGTACAATACAGTAATATATTCTCTGTAAGAATTACGAGAGCAGGTTTGGAAAGTCGAAACCCCTCCAAAAGTACGGCCTTGACAATACTAAAAAAATGCAATATATATCATCCACAAAACCGTGTCGCCTTAGTTAGATCCGGAGGTCCGACGGATTGTTGAAAGCTAAAAACAAACCTCCCGCGTAAAACACGGCTGAAATTCGTGTTGAAATTGAACCGAAAATTTTAACACTCCGATTCCACGTGTAAAAACATTTCTATTACCCCTGGGTTCGAGCTCGTCTGGAAAAAGATCACGAAATATATCGGACTGCCACGCGATTGTCTCTATTTTCGGGGAAAATTCGATAAAAAGTTATATTAAACGGTACAGTTATGTATTTTGTTTTATTTTTATTTTTTTATACGAGTAGGAGTTAAATATACGTACTGGCAAACGCGAACGCATTTTGATGTTTAATATTCGGTGGAAGAGAAAAAAAAAAAGCAAACATTTAAAAACAAAATACGTGCAGTTGACTACCTGCATCCATATTCCTATATAACATATAACATAAAAAAAATGAAATAAAATCTTTCCAACAAATTACAATTGTTTTAGTGTATAGGTAGGTATATATAAGAGAACGGGGAATAATAATCGTAAAAATGAACTTTACGGCGGCAGCGGGTATACATTTTTAATCAACCGTTCCAAAGTCGTTTGCGCCTTTTCCCTCTTTCCCCGGAGGACCGAGTTAAAATCGTCGTCGAGTTTTTCAAAGGGTGGCGCGCCAACGGTCCGCGGTCGACCGAGTTTCATAAAACTTATGTCGTTTCACGTTTCGACGCAATTGTTGTGTATAAATATTGTTAAGTTATAAAATTCGAAATTAGTATTGTTAAATCAAATGTTATGTGCGGTCAAAATACATTATACGATTTGCAGCGGAGACGGGTCGTCGTCGCATTATAATAATATTCGTACGGTGTGTAACAATCGCACAGCAGAAATGGAAACTCTGTAATATTTGTATTGTAATATACGCACTTTCCAATCGAGATATTTTAACGGTTCTATGCAAACGGTATGAGAAACGTTTTAAAACATGTATAGGGGTTTTATGAAGTTTTATTAGTAAATATTAATTGAAAAAAAAAAAAATCTGTAGAAATTTACTGTTACGTGATCGAAATAATGCGGTTTCCATGATGCGAAGATTTTTAATAATTTTGTTAAAAAATAAATTATTCGACCGGGTTATCAAAAAACGACGGTGACAATGACAAGTTTATATTATAGAAGATAAAATATTATTTACGTAGAACAACTTTTGTAGTAAAAAAGATTCGCTAAAATTAAATTTCATAATTTTCATTAAAAAAAAAAAAAAAAAAAAAAAAACGCGAAAAGAATTCATGAAAATGTGTTTGCGAGTCAAAAAAACAAATGTAGGTAATAATAATGCACGGAAAACGGCAAAACGAATTTCAGCGAGAAATATACCACTGCGGATATAATATGCAGTTTCTCTCCTTCTCTATACGCTGCAGGTAATGCCGGCTGACGGGTGATCGTATATACGTACTTATTATATCGTTAAAGACAAAAAAAAACAAAAAAACAATACGACTTGTAACGGCGATAGTAATAAGAAAAAGAGGGGGAGGGGAACAGGAGGGAATTTACGAGTGTTTTCCGCAGCCGCGCGGCCGTAAAAGTCGAAAATAAAGGCGCTCGGTCAGTGCGAAGCAACACGACTACGCGGCTCCCGAACTTCTATGAAGTCCCACAGGAATATTATATACGCGTCGGGCTTGCAGACGGAAATGAGTTGCTAAAATACGGACGATACCGATACGATCGTACAATCGTTTTCTCGCCGCGACTGTTGTTCTCGTTTGCGGGGTCGACGAAAGGTTTCGTATAATATAACGTCGCGCGCGGTAGGTGCGTATAATAGGCGGTACAATAAATAGCGATTCAGGAAATTAACAAATAAAAAGAAAGAGAAATAAAACCCCCGTATGAAAGAAATGGAAAATCACGGCTCCGCGGAGCTTTTTTTTCGAGCCTTACGTTATTTTACGCTTTGCCGCGGGAATCGGATAAAACGAAAATGCGCGTGTAGCAGTCCGCCCGCAGCCACCTCTCTCCGCGGACAAGTCCCGGCAAGCGAAACGACTCCGAAAACTGTTTGTGCGACAGGCCTAGAAATCTCGTCCACCGTTCGTTGTGCTGCGGGGTACGCAAACGCCCGGGCCAGATAACTCCGAGTTTCCCGAAAATCCGGCCTGGCGAAAAGTCGACGCGCACAAATGCTGCTCGTAGAGCGGGAAAAAATGTCGAAAAACCGGTCGCGGGGAGGCGGGTGTTTTATGACGACCGCGGCGTACGGTCGCGGTATAACGGTCGTTATAAAAAAAAAAAATTACAAAAAAACAAACGTTCGGATTCAACGAAAGGAATCTATCCGGAGGGGGGCGGGGGTGGTGAGAGCGGATGGGGGGGAAAACGACACAATACGTTATAATAGAATTTTTTTTTTTTTGTACAGGTGACGCGCGCACGACGCGGTAATATTGCGTACGGGCCCCGGGTGCGGTCGTGAATCTCCCGTCACCGGGCGCGAAATGCGCCGAGTCACGTCGTGCGACGCACGAACGGTAGCCGGGGTCCGGGGTCTCGGCGGCGTCGCGAGTGGTCGACGCCGACGGCGGACACCGTGAAACGCGCGCGCCACGTACGGCCGCACGTCACGCGGCCCGTCGGACGGGCGCCAACGAAAAGCGCGTGGCCGCCGTCCGGTGGCCACCCGCGTCCGAATCGACGTTGACGACGGGCGACCGTCGTGGTCGTCGTACCCCGCGCGATATGCGACGCGCCGTTTTCGATCGCGTGCGCGCGCGCGTATCACGCTGTCGTATAGCGCGAGTGCCGGCGCGCGACGCTCGGGGGTGAAGGGGCCGAGTGAAACATAAACGAAACGAAAAAACATCATCGGCAGAAGATTTGTCGATTCCCCGAGTCACCACCACGCATATTATCTTTGCCGCGCACTGAACAATTACGTCTCGGGGCTCGATTTCGGGGGTCTCTAAATGTCACGGGCCCGTGGCCCGTCGCCCGCCGTGCCGCCCTGTCGGCGCGCTACTGCTCAGCTGTGTGGGTGCGTACGTCGTACGGAAAAGCGGACGAGAATTCATTTTCGGCGTTCAAAATGAAAGTACTAGTTCTCCTTCGTTTTGACGTGACCGATGGTTGTTTAGAATGCGGTTTTTTTTTCCCGTGCGCGGGGCGATTCGGCGATGAACCCGAAAGGAAGAACGCCCTGACGAGGTTCGTGCGAAAGTTGGACAGGATTGAAAATTCCTCTCGTACGGAGGGATCTACATACGGGTAGCGATTGTTAATGATTGAATTTCAAATAGTATTTATTGCCATTCATCATACCACAAATATCCTGATCACCCCGAACTCGGATTTATTTTCGACAGACTATTTGCTGCGACTCGGCGTATCTGCAGCTATTCGGTTACAATTATTCGGTACGAACCATGTGAAACGGTCCGTTTCTCTGTCAATCGAGGTTCGTTCATTCGTCGGAATGGGAAAAAAATTCACGCCAAACTTCCCGTAAAGCTCATCAAGTTGTTCTTTTTTAGGATCCGTTAAAAATCGCAAACACGGAAAAACATAGTGTACACGTCTCGTAGAGAATCTACAAAAAAAGTAAACGTATTCAGGAGAAGTCCCAGAACCCTGCAGCGATATCAACTAAAATTATAGTCCCGGAACTTTTTTTTCCCGTACATTAGGGATTTTCAGTATCCAGATACAAAATATACTTTTGTAAAAAGTGTTGCAATACGAGATACTCGATTTAGTCGATACTTATATTGTAGCATGTAAGGTTTATTTGAATACTATGTAGATACAATATCGGTACACAGAAATTAAAAAAAAAAATAATTGCATTTTTCATATAGTATCTTAAAAATGCGATATAGTTATTTATTTGAAACATTTCCCCCTATTTTCCAGCAATCGCCTAAACATTTTGAATGCATTTTTTTTTTTAAACCACTAAGGAAATGACCTTGGTCACCCCTCCCCGTTTGGGAGCTTATTAGTTGTATAATTGAACCCAACAGTTTAAATGACGTAATGTAAAATTTGACGAAGAATACAAATCGAAATCAAAATCTGTGAAATATATTGCCTTAGTCAGCCATACAGGATTGTATAGCTCTTATACATGGCCCGTAACAATAACCATACGTAGTTGTCAAGTTCAGTACTTCTAAAACGTTTCTGTGGGAACAAAAAAATATAGGGCGGGTACTCTATAGGTTACAATTCATATTCCGTAGTACGTATACAATGATTATTAAAACTACACAAATAAATATACGCGTATTTAATATTTTATTGGATATTATCGATGTTTTTTTTTTTTATTTATAGAATTCGAGATATAGCGATTAAAAAAAAAAAATAGTTGTATATAGGCGGGTGTATCTCTAGGACTTAACGTTTTTCTACATGCAATTACCAAACTGTCAAATATCGAATAGGTTTCGGACGAGCCACAAAATTGCATATATTTATAGGATAACACACGCTTAATAAATTTGTATTTTATCGAATCCTGGAGCAAATTATACTATTTTAATATTATGTTCTCTTTGGTGAATCGCATGGATAGTATTCAGCGGCTCTCGACTTTCTGATGTATTTTATTTAATATGAATAATATTTTTAAATACCTATTTTATACATAGCGAAAACCTTCGAATTGACAATTTTGGTTTAAAATTTTAATTTCAAATAGTATTCCGAGTGGAACGCTAAACGTTATTTATATAAATACGAACGCTATTGGTTACGGTTTTGAGCTGTTCGCTTTATATCATTAGAAGGAATTTAATGGACACTATAACATTCGAAAAATTGCATTATGAATTCTTCATTTTTCATGTCTGCAAAATGCGCATAAATAAAAACATTTATTTTCCAAGGGAAAAAATATGCGAAATACACTTAAAAAAAAAAAAAAAACAACAACAACAAACAGTTTTAACGCGCCCTCACTGCAATCTTGATATTATAAAACAGTTTTAAAAGAAACTTTTTCCCTTCAAAAGGATATTACATCTTTAACCCGATAGTTTACGAAGTATAATAATAAGAAAAAACATTAATTAGACTTTGGGAAACACGACGAATACTATTACGACGTGCGATTTTAGAGGTTTTGTGAAACGTTTTATAAATTGCGTGTTTTATCAATGCAAAATCGTTTTCCGAAAACCGTGTTCAAATTTGATGAAATATTTGCAACAGAATATTGACAACAGTACTTTCGTGCTTATACGAGTATAAATAATGGTATTATTGTGTATTAAACCGGAACCGAAAATTCAAAAAACAAAAAAACATTGAATTTAGTTTATGATAATATGGTGATAAACTAAACGAACAACAGGGACATAGTTTTAGTGGGTCTGATTTTATTTTATCTTTTGAAAATTTATTCGACTTTGAATCAAAACTCTTGACTATGACTTTTAAAACTGCCGAGACTATGGTTTTCCTCGTGAGATTACCGAACAGACATTTAAAAGTCGGACAATTCGGGGCCTGTATAATATTATTATACACGGGCCAGCGGAGTTGCCGTAAATTGGCTTGAGAGCACACACAAAGTCGTCAAATATTAACCAAAACACAAACATTGAACACGCAAATATATTTCTCTTATGGCGCAGCGGGGTGCAGTAAGTGCGCGCGTCAACAATGATCCCGACAGTTGAGGATCGCAAAACGATCGAGACTCGAGAGCGCGCGCAACGTATCCGTAGCGTTTTCAAAAAGTCCTGAGCGTATGCGGCGCGTGTCGTGTGCACCGTACCCTACGGGGAACATCCCCCAACCCCCGCGTGTACGGCCGCACAGCGCGGGTTCTATGTTATCGGTTTGATGCGCGCGAGCGGAAATCGTCAAGTCGCTTCGACGTCCGGAAGGTACGTTATAATGTGTTTTGCGTATTAAAAAAACAAAAAAAAAAAACCAGAAAATCTCGTATCGCAGATCTTTATTATTGACGACTGCTGCATCGCCGCGAGGAAACGTGTCGTTAACGCCGGGACGCGTTGGCGGATTTCTATGGTGCGATTCAACCGGCGCGCCGGCAATGACGGACGGAGTAACGCACTCAATACCGCGTGACAATGCGCAACCCGTCCGGCGGACGGAACCCGCCCCGGACGCGGCCGTCGCGCGGCGCGCGATATCGAATCGGACGGCAGACGGCGGGTACGCGTGCGGACGAATATCGGAATGTCTGCGATTATCAATCGCGTCTGGTAATCGCGCACGTTACGCGCGCGCCCGTTCGCGTTGCCGTTGCGTTGCCGCGGCGCCGCAGCGGCGGACGGACGCCTTTATTTTAGAAATCGCGGCCCGGCGGCCGCCGCTTTCGAGAATCTAATGACGTCGCGCGTGTTGTAGTCGTTATCCGCAGTTTTCGAATAAGTGATACGAAAACGAAATATTTCTACGCGCGCCAATAATCCCGCGAACCGTTTTTGTGCGTTCCGGACGCGTGCCGCGGGACAAGGTCGCGCCGATAATTTTTTTTTTTTTTTTACTACAAGTTCTTACAAGTCTTACGTGTATATGTATATATATATAAAAAAAAAAAAAACAAAAACAAAAACTAAATCCAAATGTCAAAGTCAATTTTAAAATATAAATGATTTTGTGCGACTACACAATAAGTTTGGTAACAAATTCACGGGAAAATGAAGGGTGTGTAAAAAAAGGTCGAAAGTTAAATTTGCAACGATATAACTTTGATACGAATAACTTGCGATTTATACCGTCATGAATTTTGTTTGAGAATTCAAAAATTTGCTCACCTAACGAAAATTCGACCGCGATTTTTTATGTCAAAAAAAAAAAAAAAAATTAGCAAATAACAAAAATGCTCTTCTGTACAAACAAAAGGATAAGTGTTTTTTTTATCATCCGTGCTCTGTGATTATATAGAAAAACCCGGAAATAGAAAAAAGAAAAGTTCAATTGTCAAGCGGCGAACCGAACCGTTTCGACGCCAAAAAAAAAAATCGAAACATGAAAAGTATACAAAAAAAAAACAGCGTGCACTGTCAGACCAAAAAAAAAAAAAAAAAAACTGACCCTGGTTCGACGAGCGGTTGGTTTTGTTTGGCGAACGGCATGCACAGGTCGGCGGGCACGAACCACGAGGGGCTGAAAGCCGCGGCGGCCGCGGCAGCGGCCACGGCGGGTCCGCCGCCGCCGGGCCCGCCGGTCCCGTGGTGATGGTGGCCCACGTTGGCAGCCGGGTGCCGTTGGAACGACGCGGACGCGTAGTCCATGGCCATCGCCTGGTACGGCAGCATCGCGTGCGGGTAAATCCTGCGGGGCGCGTTCGACCACGGAGACGGCGCGACGGTCTCAGTGGCGGCGACGCATCGCGGACTATTTTTTATTATTTTTTCGAGCGTGCGGTACGAGCGACGGTTAACGACGGCGCGGTATACGAGGCGGGCGGCGATTGTTGTCGGCCGGCGCGGCGACGGCGGCGGCGGCGACGAAACGGACGCGTAGGCGAATCCGTGCGGACGATAGCCGCGGCGCGGGTATCACGGGTGCGAAACGCGATCAAAAACCGACTGTACGGTCGTCGGCCGTCCGCACTGCCGTTATCATCACGCACGACACTGCAGTTTAATATTACGGCGCGCGATTACGACGCGGTCGCGGTGCGCGTATCGCAGGCGTACGCGGACGGGGCGCACGTACGTAAACACACGTACACGTATATATATTATGTCGGGCGCGCGTTTACGGTCGAGAAGGCCACGGCGGTGTGTGTGCGCGCACGGCGAGAGAGAAACACGTCCGGGACGGGCTGATCGCGGTCCGCACTGAGACGTCGACGGCGGCCGTCGCACGCGGACGCTGGGTGGCGGCGGCGGCGGTTGGGGGGGNNNNGGGGGGGGGGGGGGGGGGGGTTCGACGACGACGACAACTACTGAGACGCTGCAGACGGCGGCGGCAGTGACACCGCGGAGCGCGCGCTCTTCGCCCGCCGGGACACGCCCAGGCACGTACTCGATTGGTCGTCCGTACGCTCCACCCACGTGCCACTCTGCGTGCACGGTGTTACACGCGCGCCGCGCGCAAACCTCGTCGCCGCCGCTTACCTGTTACTATTTTTGTCACACCGTATCGTATACCTATACACGCGGCGTACGCACGTATACATATACACGCACGCTATACACTTACTGCCGTTTTACCGAACTATATTCATTAACGACGGAAACGGCCGTCACGCGCACCGCCGCGCGTCCCTGTCCCGTTCCGTCCGCCGATCCGGCAGCGCCGCCGGCGACGACGCCCCCCCCCATCCCCCCCCCCGAAAACCGCCCGACGCCCGCGAAAGGAATGACGGCGGCGCGCGTATAATATATTTATAATAATACGGTGTGCGCCTTGCCGCCGCCCCCCCACAACGACCCCCAGGACCCCCCTCCCCCGCCCTCCCCGAACCCGCGGCGGGATCTTGGGTTTCGCGAAACTCCGCCGCGCGATCAATTTTCTCCGGCCCGGCCGTTTCCGTTGCCGATTTCCCTAGCGTTGTCGTCGCGTCCGCGGCAGTTTAACGCGTACACCGCGAGACGGCCTTTTCCGGGTGTTTTTTTTTTTTTCTTTTTCTGCCGCGCATAGTACGCACGCGACACGTACGCGCGCCGCAGTTGTCGCCTTTTCCAACGACGAGGAAAATATAAATCCGTTTCCGAATTGTTACGGGGCCACGTGTGCGGCCGTGTCAATATCGGCTTAATGAAAATACGACGGCGCGTACGTTTCTTTGATTTTCGTTTTGTACTCTGCCAGCGGCGCGCAACCGTCGTGCCGTCTCCCCCCCCGAAGGGTAACGCAGTTTTTTTTGTTTTTCGCTTGTCGCCTACGATTCGTCACGGCGGCAATGCGGGTGTATACCTAATGTAATAGGTGACGCGCGTAATCATTTCGGAGAGTGAAAACGGGCGAGAAAAAAAAACAAACGGTCAGTTCGTCGACGGAACAACGTGGCCCGAAGCGGCGCCACATTCGGTGTCAATACCGTTGTTTTTGTTGTTATTGCTACAACGCGCGTTGGCCACCGCCACAGTCTGGGAAAAAGTTCCCGAACGTTTGTACGGGTCACGAGTCTAAAATGTTCCGTCGGCGAAAAAAAAAAAAAAAAAAAAGGCCGACTCAATGAACCTAATCGAATATTATACCGCGAACCGCCTAGCCCCCCCCCACCTCCCCGTCCGCGGTAGACGCACCGCGCGCCGCCGCCGTACGCCGCGTTTTACCGCTGTACTCCGCGATCACTCAAACGCCTCAACACGACAGACGTTACGCTACGGCCCCGTACAAAAAACACGAGCGTCGTTACCGCGCGTTGCGTTGCGCGTGTTGCGAGTGGTACCGTGCGCAAGCCGCCGTGTTCGGGGTTCTTTTTCCGGCCGCCGTTTCGAGGTGATGTCATTATTGTCGCACGCGTACGCGACTCGCGAATCATAAATGGACCGACGATAATATCGTGCGCGAAGTGCGATGTTAATGTATTCTGCTATGAGCTGTACGGTCGTGGGTGGATGGGGGTGGGGGTTGAGGGGGGGGAGATGGTCTGAGGGATTTGACGATTTTCTCTGCGCACGCGTATTGCATTGGAGAACAGCCAAATCCCGCGGACACGCCCTGTGTAATAGTTGCGGTATGTATTCAATTTTAAATGAAATTACGGGTAGGCGCGTCACACGCGCGCAATGCGAAATAATATGTTTGATATAAAAAAAAAAAACATAAATATATATCGATTCTTCCGAGACCGACACTTATTCATACTGTTATACGGACCGAAAAATTACAAAAAAACAAAAAAAAAAAAAAATACACATTTACTCCAACAAATATCTCACAATGATGGCGGGGTTTTTTTTTTTTTTTTAATCATTAAAAATCATTGCGCGTTTAATGGTAATCCGTTCAATGCGGATACTCCTAGCTAATCGTGATCCTAGTTGTCCAATTCTAATAGTATAAAGGTGAAAGGAAGTCTGTCTGTTACGTTTTCACGCATAAGCCGCCGAATCGAATCTGAATAGAAGAAGATGGGAGACCTCGGAGGGTAAACATAGGCTGCATTTTGTCGCGAAAATGAAATTTGAAGCTGATAAATTAAGGTTTGAAACGTTTTTAGGTACGAAAATGTAATTGTTTTTGTTGAACTATGGACTAACTTAGTAACGCGGACGAAATAAAAAAAAAAAACAAATTTTAAACAAAAAAATGCTATAACAACTTAAAATAGAGAATCTATGTGGCTGTTTACTGCCGGTCTATTACTGGCTATTCAAATAGAACGGGCTACCTTGATAACATTATGGATGAAAAAAAAAACTATGCGCTGTACTGGGTGGGTAAGTGAAAAGTGGAAACACGTAAAACGTCATCTTTGAATTTCGGTGTTTGTTGGTACAGTAACAACATTGTACAGTATAAAAAAATGTATGTTCTCGTGATTTAGCGTTGTTATAGCGGAGTGACAACATTATACGGTAATAGATAAATCGCGTTCTCGTAATTTTAGCCTTATTATAGTGGATATAATATAGTTTAATCCCCGTGCGGGTGTCTATGGTAACACGGACGAAAGAATGTATAACATAATAGAATTCTGCAGGCGGATTACCCACTTTTCACCTTTTTTTTTTTTTGGAACATATCATTTTCTATAAAAAAAAAAAATAGTTTCCATAATATTTTCGGGAAATGAAGGGTTTTCCGAAAAAAAAAGTAAAATACAAAATTAGTTTAGGGATACTGCAATTAAAATATTTTACATTTTTTTCTTCTTCTATAAATAAGGACCGCCCTAATATACATATATATATATATATATATACAATGTACGTCGCTTATAAGACTCACTTTGGGACCAGCACAAAATGAGTGATGGCCGAATGAACCTTATATGCGGAGGGGAGAAAGCATAGAATGTATTCGGATATGACCGGACCATTCCAAGTGATTTTGTGTCTAATAAGCGGCGGCGTCTACTGCATTAATAAAAGGAAATTTTCTAATTTAATTAAAATAAAAATAAAAATATAAAGAAATAAAAATAAATATACAACAAGATGGAAACGTTAACATATTATAGGCACTTTAGTTATGATTTTGAACTCACACCGGGAATCGTTTTGAACCTGACCTGGTCTATAACCTAACCTTAATATCTAACCTATCAATCTTGCCTATAAGAGTTCAAATATCGAAAACATGATGGTGATTTGTATTGGGAAAAAAAAAAAATTGTAGACAAATATTATATAATATATTATGTTGGCTATAAATATGTCATTAAATTTAATATGTATGTTTACTGAGTTCAAGAATAAATGCACACGTGATAAAACGATAGAATCAAAACTTAACCTACATTTAAAACCTCTAATTTTTTTTTTTTTTCTCAAGAACTATGGTAAAATATCTACATATATACATACGTTTTCACTGTAATCGTCACAGTTCAATGTATATCATATTCACAAAACATTATTGGATCTATTTTGTTTACATATAGATAATAGCCAATTTATTTCAATAACCACCGCGAAACGTGTAAAGGTCATATCGGTTGTTGTTAACTGATTGGTAAAAAAAAAAAAACAATCATACGGTACGTTAGTTTTGCGGTACACAAATATACGACCTGCAATGGCACATATTTACATTATTATCATTATGTTATTCGAAATGATCACAATAATGTTTGATTACGATAATACAATGGAATCGCGTTTGGAATGTGAATATTTTTTTATTTTTTTTGAAAACGACGGTTGAATTTATTTCGGTGTACCTATAGTGCGTCCAGTAACGCCAAATGCCTCCGAAATCAGTGTCTATACAATCGAGTATAGACGCACTGCTGTTTAATAAGTTTTGTTTTGACGCCTTTGGTGGCGAACATTTTCGGTGTAGTTATGTTGTACCTTTTCCACCTCACTTGGGTGACACAGACTTTGTACAACCTGGGGCAGTATGGCGCGTCGCCACTATACTCTACATTATGATGTATAGGTGTAACATATATTATATGAAAATAGTCAAAGGCTATAAAATATGTGTTTCTGAGGATATTTCTGAGGTCCGGTCCGCCATTGTCATAATGTACATTATTTAGTAGAACGTTAGCGAAACAAAAACCATAGAACTTGCAAAAGTAAAGGTATACGGACGGAAATATCAGTAGATATACGCTACACGATAGAACCGGTTAACCATGTCACTTGGATCAAACGACAATTACAGACGATGTGAGATGCAAAACGGAAATCAAGAGAACTATTGGAATAACGAATAAGATTGCATTTTACGGTAGAAAAAAAAAACAGATCCTATCACCAGAGAAAATAAGCATTACATTCAAAAAAAGAATACAGAATATATACGTACATGGCATTACATACTCAGTGAAGACACGGACATACGAATAATGAAGATAGAAACGTATGAAATGTGGTACCGTATACAGGCGTATGTAAAAGATTAACCGAATGGATCAAATGATCTACATCAAGTACATTAATAAAGGATCGATCAAACGTAAATTATAGACACGTGAGGAACTGCTGGACATCAAATTTATAGACATTAAATGGAAAGCAGAGGACAAAGATGAATGGAGAATAGTCGTAGAGGAAATACCAGTTGGAAGACCGATAGCAGACCCAAAGAGAGAAGAGAATACCAGAAAATGTTTTGTTTTGTGTTTTTCTGGGAAAAATTCGATCCAACTGCAATATTATCAATTAAATTGAGTTTCTACCAAGGTCCAAATTATGTCAGCAACTTATCAACCGAATCGTGAATGTGTTGCTGAAGAGTAACACTTGGGCAATATATATACGAGATATCGTATATAAGATAGCCGCCATTGATAATAGTTGTTTACTTATAATAGGATATAAAAGGATTGTCAAAGACATATTATTATTGTCGTAGAAAGAATATAATGTCGGTTCTATCGATATATCGTCTTATACGTTCGAATCACGTCCGATAATTTTCAATGGGCTAAACGTGTCACGAAAGCGCATTTTCGAAATTTGACTTCCATTCCGTGCACACACACAATAAAATAATAACAATACGAAGTATAATTCCGAATATAATATTACAAATGTTGTCGTGGCGATGCATAATGATGCGGACAAACGGAAACGGGGTCAGATCGATCCGGACAATCCACGCGGTGACGGACGCGTTTGAGGTAAACGTACGTGCAAAAGTATTAAAGGGGTTAAATTTGGAGGGGGAGAGGGCAAATAAAGACTCTAATATACATACCGTTAAAAGTAAGCGCCATCTCTATCATTATTTTCGGCATAAAGTTATAAATCTCATGTACAAAATTGTTCGGTGCGAGTACCTAATTGTGTAGGCATTGACGCAATTCAAATAAAACGTATTCTCGGTAAGTATCTACGGTATAATATGCACAACGGTTTTAGAACTAAAAAAATGTTTACACCCGAACAGATAGATAGGATTTCCGGTCGGATTCCCCATTTGTTCGCCTTTATTTTGTTTTTTTTTTCTTTTCTGCTCTGTCCTATTAAACGACGCGTAATGCCCGCGCGAAACCTCGTTTTTTCGATTTACCCGCCACATTAAGTCCGTACGTCGGTTATTACAAATTCGTAGATTACGGCGCGATTTGTCGTATAGTGTTCATACTAATATCGAGTACCCTGTATATTATATATACTTATTTATGTATGAAGCGGTCGGGTGTGTATGTGTGCGTTTTGGGGGGGAAGGGGTGTAAAGAGGGGGGGGGGTATCCGATGCCCAAATCAATATTCAGGACGTCTCTCGTTTGCGGACCGCCACCGCCGCCGCCGCCGCCGGTGTTTGGCAAATGGCCGGCTCGACATTCCGTCACAATCCCATATAATATCTGTTCCTGTACGCGCACTAAAATATAATGGAATATTTATATTATTATTATATTATTTATGGGGCCCGATCGACGTGGTCTACCGATGAGCAATCCGGCGTCGCGCGGAATTCGTAATGAAGTTTGACGTTAAAAAAAAAAAAAAAAAACCAAAAATAAAAAAAAAAAAAAAATCTACGAATTTATACATTTATAAGTAATATATCTGCTACCTATCTACCGTGAGCCGTACAACGTTTTTGGCGCGCCAGATATGTGTATTTCATTACATATCGCCGTGCCAAAACGCGCTGTAGCTTTGTGACGTTACGAAAATACCATAATAGGTGTTTTTCAACGAATATGTACAGTTTGGTCTTATAAAGGCCCGCACCACGAGGGAATAAGAAAAAAAAAAAAAAATGCCATTTTCGTTAACATTCCGTCGGGCCGGAAACGCCGGGTGAGGGGGGGGAGGCATGTCCCGCTCTTGCCCGCCAATCGATTACTGTGCATTATGTTTTCTCGTTTGAAGTTTGATAATTCGTTTCGGAACGAAAACCGCCGCACGTCGCTATTTTATACGGTATTATATCGTAGTTTCAAGTAGGCGGAATTTCGTATTCGCCTAAACGGGAAATAAACAAATATGACACGTCCGCAATATTGTTTCGTTTTATTTGGCATGTCCGGTCCGTCCGTCTACGGTGCAGGGAAGAGGAGAGCCTGGCCCCTTCCTCCCGTCCCGTTTTTCACGTAGTTTTATTATAATACGTGAGCGTAATAATACGCAGGCGACTAAAAACGGTAAATGCGAGTTTAATGTTATTGTAACGATAATGATGGTTTAACCAGTTTCCGCCAAGCGGAGTTTAAGAAAAAAAATAAAAACAAACCAGCGCGTTATCCCACTTTCCGTGTGTAAAATTAAAAATATTCAAATGAATTATATCCGAAGGTTTTGATTTTTCTTATAATTTCTCGAGTTTTTCTTCTTAGAGTAGATATAACCTCGTCGCACTACGTTTTTCACGTCCTGCAATTTTACGTAGCATGTAATGTGTAGTTACTCTCTCTTGCCACATTAATCGTCATTTCTGTTGGTGTACTATAATCAGCTCAATGTTGAAAATATGTAGAAATCGCGTATGTATAGTATAAATGTTAATAAAAACAAAAAGACCAACAATTAAAACCGCTAAAAACGCAAAAAAAAAAAATAACAATAACAATAATAATAGTAGTAGGTAGGGAGTTTTTCCGATAAACATTTTCCGTTACACTGCGGTAATAACCGAAGAAACTATAGAAATAAAAAACAAAAACACAACATTTCAGTGTGAGTTTAAGTCAGGTTAATGTTTTGATTAAAATAACGCCGGGTGGAAAATCCGCATCTCGGGTATAAAAGCTTTTGACAATTTTTACTAATCAAAAAGGGGGTTTTCCGAGGGCGAAGAATAAAATAACAATAGTTATTATGATTTCGAAGTTTCATTCTGAAATTCGTTAAATGCGTCAGATTCGAATATAATCTCGACAATATTTTTACTTTTGAAAAAAAGACGACAAAAAATTAAAAGAAATATTTATTTTTTTTTTTCCATACCAATTCTGCAGCAGTTTTTAAAGGAGCGCTTTGTCTTGCCCGTTTGCGACGCCCCGAGAGCCGACGGTAACGAATGATACGGTTTTACCGCGCGAGGATATCGTCGATTTATTTGCTACATGATGGCGGGCACGCGAAATCTTTTAAATGCGCCGGGGGAGAGGAGAGGGGCATACATAATGTTAACTTCTAAAGGCGGTGACGTAATGCGGAGAGGGTATATATTATTATATACCTACGGCGACGACGATGACGACGAGAGGAGAAAAAATAAGCCTCCGTTCCCTTAAGGCTGACAAATGATACCGCATTATGGCCGAACACACGCATTTGCCTAAGCCTCGGTCCGTGACGTGGTCTTTGGCCGGGAGAATTTTTGCAAAATGTCCACGTCAAAATACCATCATAACCATGAATTTGTCGGTTAGATTAACGGCGACAGTCGGGTTGTACCGCGATTTCTCACGGAGATTTATAATAGATATAAAATATTATAGATTCGGCTCAGTCTATAAATCCCAGGCCGGAAAAGAATTCGCGTAACGGTCAAGTATTCGAATAAAATAAACTGCGTGTGTATATAGTGGAGAAACAATATTATTATTATAGTTTTACCGAGGAGTGTTTTTTTCTAGGTTGCGGTAACGCGAACGCAGAGATCTGAAATTCTGAACCCGCATACGGTGGCGCGTTGACAACTCGAACCGTGATTTTCAAACGTCATGACTTTGTGTTCGGGGTTGGCACTTGAATTGTTCGTTGAGTCCTCCAACGTTTGCCAAATGTGCGATCAGTACCTGCGTTCGGATTTGTATGCACAATAAATGCATAAAACGCTTGGACAATCGCTGAGTTTAGTTTGAAACGCGTCGTTCCGCACCAAATAATAAAAAACGTAACACAGCGATCCTGTGCGTGGAGTAAATTTAGTAATTGAATTCAACAACGAGCAAAATGCAGAAAAACGCCTTTGGTATTAACATTCCTAAATAGAAAAACGCTACCCAAAGCGTATTGATAACGAAACGAATAATGAAAATAGAATTATGTATAAACGACGAGGGCTGCGAGGGCTGCAATATAATACAATATAATTATGCATAATGCAACGTTGTTGGATATTTTGATTATTTTTTTTCTTCCCAGATCCGAGAGCCCGAGATCAATAACCGAATTTTAAATTTGGACAACGATGTATAACGATAAACCGCAGTCGTGTTGCGTATACAAATAAAAACGGACCGTCCCGACACAACGAACGCGTTCCCGCGTGGTCAATTAATCGGACCCTGAAACCGATGAAAAAATTAAAACGGATCCCGTTCGCCTGCAAAACACTGCCCTCCCACGCCCCCATTCGATCGCTGTGCGCAAATCGTATTCGTGTTTATAAATATACGTAATTTTCTTATTTTTTTTTTTTTCAAACCGACGTACATTTTTATTGTAATTGCGTCGTAATTACAACACGAAACATTCCGTATCGGGCATTGTCGGGGAGAGGACCCGCCCGCAGTCACTCCGAGTACCCATTACGCGGCAGCAGTATATTACGGAGAGTATATTACGCCGATACACAGAGGAGTAAAGTCGGGGGTTTAAATATTGAAGACCGTGTCACCGAGCGTATAAAAGCCGATATTATTGTTCCGTTTGAACGGAGTCCGGGTATATATAATACGTGTGCATAATATGCACCGGAGGAGAAAAATTTCTGTAACTCAGAGGCGTGAATATAGGGGATGGATAAAAAAAAAAAAAAAGAGGAAAAAAAAACATTATTTTGGCATTTCATTCGGACATTGTTTCCGCATAAAAGGACTCCGGAGGGTTGATATGTGTCCGGGCCGGGTCAAAAGGGGTCAAAATCTTGATTTTCTTTGCATGGGCCCGGAGACGTGACCGCTGATTATACGGAGACCGTGTGTATATATATGCGCTCTTCCCGGGGGTGAACTTACGTTCCGCGACCGACTTCGGCGGGCTATTAATTTTTAAACCGTTTTCGAAATAATACACTTTCGCGATGAACATTTGAAAACCGCGGCGTCCGCGAAAAACAATTTATCTCCAGACTGCGCGGCCGAAGTTGCGCGCCGAGAAACGCGACAGTGTCTCGTTCGTATTTTAATTATTGTTGCGCGGCGCGTGAGGCGCAGGCGACGGAATAAATGTGGTTTTTTTTTTTTTTCATCTCCGCGTTTGCGCGGGTAAAATCTTGGGGAAAAAAAAGACGAAAATCCAATACGCGTAGGTACGCGACACGCGCACGTTACAATACGCGCGGGTGCACGGTAATCTATTACGAGTGGAAAAAAAGAAAAAAATAATAAACGTTTTCGAATTATATCGTTTTTCGACCGCGTGCAATGCGAACCTCGGGCACAGCCACCCGGTGTCGCGGTTTTCACGAGCGGTTCGCGATTCGCGTAACGTTTGAAACATCGGCGTCGGGTCGTCTCGCGCGTGTAACGCGCCACGGGCGAAACGGAAAACTCCGACTGCTGACCAGTAAATACGGTGCAATCAAGCGGCCGCGGACGCTTCATTAGCCCTCTCTCGCTCCCGCTCCCCCCACGCGCACGCCAGCTCCTTCCGATCGGGCCCTCCGCAGCGTCCGCACCCCCACCGCGTCGTCGATTCCGCGGCCCGCCCGCGCTATTGTCCCCCGGCCCGAGGGCAGAGGCGCCTGATGTACGCGCGCCGCACCGTCCGCACCGCGGTATCGGCCGGTCTTATCTCCCCGAAACCGACCTCACCCCACCCCCACCCCCACCCCCCCTACCCACTACCCGCGTAAAATTCGACGCCGCGTTCGGAACGAACGGTCCCGCCGGACCGCCGGACGCGTCGCGCGCGCTTTAACAGGTGGAGGAACGCCCGACGCGGTCGCGCGCGCAGGGTAACGGGCGTGCAGGCGTCATTGTGCTCGGAACGCGGTGGATTCTAAACCCGGGAAAAAACGGATGACGAACGAACGTTTTTTCTTCGTCCGGCGACAAGTCAGCGGACGCCGAACGCGTTCTGAGCTGTTTATGAGACGTTCCGGTTCCCGCCGGTCTCGCGCGTTGTCTCTATTCGGCGGACGAGATTGTCAGATTCCGACAGAGCAATGCTACGACAGGAGGTCGGTCGCGCGTCGGACTCCGCGGTCGAAAACCGAGTGCGTTACGCAGGAATGCGAATTTTAATGTCGACGTTTTGAAAGCAACGCTACTCGCCGAACTCCGCCCGGAATCGTTTTCCGTTAGCAGTCCGTTAGCCGTTGCGTACAGCCGACGCACGCGTGTACGTTTTAACCCGGTGCCCCTTCCCACCCCCTCTCAATTTTCGACTATCGGACCCGCGAACGCTTCGCGCCTCGCTGAAATTTACCGGAATCAACGCCAACGTGACGTGTCGGCTCGTAAACCCGCGCGCAAAGACGCGTGTTCAATAGTGACCACGATGTTATCGCGGTTTTTTCCGTCTTCTCGTCGCGATTACCTCGAAATCGTCCGACACCGTTTAACCGTCTCCCTAAGGGAGACTCAATTCGCGCGTGGGCCCTCCGACATCTCCTCCGGTTATTGTTTTTTTTTTATGGCGAGCTTTCGCGCCGTAACACGATACGCCGCGTCCAGCAGCCGCTGGCGCCGGACCGTGTGCTAAGAATGCGGGCAGGCGAAAAGTTCGTACGCGGACCGCCCGGCCTCGTTCACGGCGCGCGCGCGACGCACGATACGGAATATTGATAAGGGGTGTCCTTATCAATATTCCGCGCGCACCGGTTCGAACCGGAAAACGCGGCTCGCGCCCGTTAACGGAACGTGCGGCGACCGTCGAACCCTAGTCGACCGCCTAGTTCCGGCCGCCCGAAATCGCGTGTTTCTCATCTCTTATTCGCCTGTCGCGTCCGCGATCGAACGCATTCCCGTGGCTGTCGGCTTTCGCGTTCGCGCACGGGTTCCGCGCCGGGTCTCGACGGCCGTGCCCGGGGGTGTCTGGCGGTTTTCTCCGCGTCACGTCCGTGTGGCGAGGCCGCGTCCGTTTTTTATTCGGCCGCGTCGATTTTATACCGTCCGGGTTCCGCGACCGAACAATAAAACGCACGCGCTCCGGTTTTCTCGAACGGTTGTTTTCCTCGCGGACCGACCGACACCGCTGCACTCACCCGAGTAATTCCGCTAACGAGTATACACGTACGGCTTTTGTCTCGCACGGCGCTTTCCGGCCGTTATCGAGCGTGTATTGTCGTTCCGAAATACGTACAAAAGCCGAAACGCGTGGTCTTTATACGCGCAAAACAAACGGTCCGCGGTCCGCCGAAAATTCGATTTCCTATCAACATACATATAATGTGTCAATGTAATAAAATCCGGAAAAGAGAAAGTGAATACTTACATATTATTATTATTATTTTTTTTTTTTATTTTTGCTACGTAGTTCGTTTTAAATTATTTATTATTATTACTTTTACATCTATCCGGATCATTTGACACGTCAATCGGTATTTAACGTGTGTAGTCCATAAAAAAAAAAAATAATAATAATAATAATAAAAATCCGCTAATATTGATATGATTTAGGAAATACGTATTTTTTTTTTTTCGATTTTTGTAAAGTCACTTTTTTTTTGACAACCAGAAATTATACATATTATATAAAATACTTTAGTTGACATTTTGTCTACCCCCTCCTTTAAAAATGCGTAATATGTTATTCGCGTGTGGTATGTGGCATTATTCACATTGCGGGATTGAGTAAAACATATTATGTATTACGATAAAGACATTTTATCGATGTTATACTATGTCGACTGCAATAGACTTAGCGGAAACCGACGTGAAAACGAAAGAAGAAAAAAAAAACGGCATTAAACGATTTGACAAAAAAAAAAAAAGTTGTGTTCCAATATTCTTATAAACTATTTATTAAAGTTTCGCGGGTAAAATATTAAAAAAAAAAAAAAAAATTTACATTGCGCCCGCAGGTACGATTCGTTAAAAAAAAAAAAACCTCGATGATTGTCGAATTTTTCATTCGGATTTAGCTCATTAAAAGTTCTATCACCGACGACAGTTCTCTCGTAAAAAACTAAAAAAAAAAAAACTTTGTACCGGGACGAAAGCTCACAAACTCGCAGTAAGAGAACGAAAAACGGAATAAAATACACTCGGTGAGTCGGTGCAGTTGGCAAAAGCGAAGTCCCGGAGCCCTCCCCCCCCCCCCCCCCCCCCCNCCCCCCCCGAAGCGAGCCGCGAGTCGCCGCCCGGAGCGAAAAGCAACACGACAGTTTCGTTGTGGTTTCTGCACGCGTTTCACTGTCGCGTCGCGATTACGTTTGCCGTCGACGTCCGCGTAAAACCGTACGACACTGTCCCGGCCGAGGGCGGGAGAAAGTGACGGGGCGGACCGCTCCGGGGACCACCGTTGACGTTTTCGGGGCTCGTGGCGACGAACCGTGGCGGCCGTAGATGTTTTAGGACGGTTGACGAAACAGCGATAAAACCGACGGTAATGACGATCAGTCGTGTCGCGTCGTGCGGCCGGACACGCGTATTTGGTGTCCGCGTCTGAAAACCGGGAGTCCGCGATTACCGCGCCCGCGGGGTAAACGCGCCGGCGTGACGACGCGGAACGCGCGGTTTAGGTTTTGGGGGGCGCCGAACTATTATTGCAACGAGCGCCGCGTCCGTTACAACGAAAAATCCGCGTAACGCGGGAGCGGGCGGCGCGGAATCGTTCGCCGATTCCCGAAGCGACGGCGTCGGGACATTGTTACGGAACTCCGCGAGTGCGTAACGTCTGCCGGAGCGGTACAGCGCGTTGATCCGACTCGCGGGACACGTTTTCGTTCCCGAACCGGAGATGGGCGTGCACGCGCAATGGATGTGCCGAAGCGGTTCAAACGCAAAATATTTACGCGATCGAACGGCGCACGCTCGAATCGCGGAGTATTTGCTCTTGTTCGTTTTAAAAAAAAATCATCTAAAATATTTTGGCGTGCCGCATTGGCGTTCTCCGTAACGGACGTTTAATACGGAAATCGTAAACGTTACGGCCCTACAAAACGCGCGCAACCGAACTCCGGTCCGAATCGTTTTTCGTCGGCAAATGTTTATCGTCGGCTGTACAGGCGTAAAACGAAAACGCATTTGTGTGCGTGTATCCCATCTTCCCGATTACTCAACCCATACAACTGCAGTTGTCACGCCCGTCTCCGGTATTGGCCGTTTTTCGATTGTAATTGTTTTTACCGTTCCGGTTGTTTGGAAAACAGTACGCTCGGCAGGGTTCGTTAGTCCTGTTAAATTGTCACCGCGCCGAAACTGAAATCGTGAGAAAAATCCCGTTGAACGTCCGTCCGTTCGTCGATCGTCCATTGTTATCGTCGACGGTTTTGGTACTATCGACAATGTGCCGAACGCACGTAGCCGCTACCTGGTGTAATTAGAGACGATCCGTAGTGCGAATACGGATATGATGTACGAATGAGAAAAAAAAAAAAAAAACCGACGGCGTACGACCCGATTTGCGCGTGCCGGCGACGCGGGACGACGCGCCCGAGACCGCGCGCGCGCGGTAAACCGGGCGTATTTCCCGGGCGAAACGCCGCCGGGAGAGCGGGAACCGCCGCTCGTAATACGCATCGGTCGCGGCAATATCACGCGGCGTCGCGACGACGGCGAGTCGCGCCGCCGAACGCGAACGGCTTGCGAACGCGAACGTGTTACGCGGCGCGCGCGTTACCGCACGGGCGACGTTACCGTAATATTTCACGGCGGCGGCGGCGGAGGGCCCGCGGTCCCGTTGCGAAAATATTATCTGTCGCCGTTGTACCTACGGTTTCGGGTGTAGGTGTACCGCGGGTATTATTGTCGTTGGGCCCCCGCGAATCCCGCGCGGCCAATTAGCGTCGGCCGGGCGAACATACACGCCGGCGGGACGCGCGACCCGCGGACCTCCTCCGCTCGTTCGCTCGCAACCCGCCTCCCCCGCCCCCTCCGCCCCGCGCACACACGCACACACCGCCGACCCCGGGAAATTGTTCCATATTGCGTATCGATAAGATCCGTATCTGCGGGCCGCGTTTTAACTTATGACGCAAGTTCAAGGATCGCGCGCGCCCGGGATTTAATCGCCATTTAATTACGCGCGTATATCGGTCCCCGCGGGCCGCCACTAATTCATTTAGATACGCGCCGCCGCCGCCGCCGTTTCTGCAATCTCAACGGCAAAAAGGGGTATAAAATGTCGTTGCGGCCGTACTGTGCGCCGTCGTCGTGCGTATACCGCGTCGTACTGGCCGCGCCGCCCGAAAGATAATACGAAATGCGTTTTGAAAAAAAAAAAAACAAAACCGAACCCTCCGCCCCCGCCCTCGGAAAACGTCGATGCCGCGCAATATACGGCCTCGGGGGCCGCGGACTCGCTGGGGGGGGGGAGGACACGACGATGGGGCCCGGGTCCGGGGGTCTCCGCGAAATGCCCCTTTACGAGGGCCCCTGCCGGTCGTAGTGTACAACACACAGCGAGTTTCTACGCTTAAACCCACGGCGAACCGAAACGCGTGGGTTCCAAAATTCGCCGATTTCCGACACGGTATTTGTACCGCGTGACCTTTGACGACGCATTTCGTTAAGATAACGTTCAACTCGAGCAACAGACGCCCCGTCATTTCAATTCTTCTGACTCGGGCCACGCCAAAGTTCTCGCTTTCCTGTTTCTCCGCAGCCGTTTGTTGTTTTGCCGGCCGATTAATCGCAGGCATTTTTCGATTACGACACGTTTCAAAAGCCTTTGGGTTTTCTTTGCTCTTCTGTACCGCGATCGTCCAGGATTCAAACGAAAACCGCACTCCGCACTCCTACACATTCAGGAACTTTTACCTCAACGAATCCGTGTGTACGCGCTTAAAACGCTTTTATCGGATTTCGCAAGGAAGCAGGCCGGTATGCTTTTCCACCGATCTTATCGGTCCGAAACGCCCGCGAAAACGGCTGTACCCCTTCGCCCCTTAAACGCAGTGTATCGGACACCGGGCCGGGCGAAAAACCGTATCGTTTATATTATCTGGTCGTCAAATGGTAAAAGGAAAAAAAAAAAAAAACAATTTTCGAATTTAACGCGGAAAGTCGTTTCCAAGACCTCGGGGAGTCTGTTCTGTATTCCTCAGCGATCGCGGAAAACCACCGTTTATCACAATCTAAGACCGTCCGCGGCTGCGGACCGACCGGACTCATTTCACGGTGGTACACGCGAGACGGGACACACTGTATAATGTAACTATACGATGTTGTTACGACGACGTTACACACTGCGCGCGGCCGACCCGACGAAATCTCGACCCGGGCCCGTGTCCGATTTTTCACGGCCATTGTGATTCGTTTCCAGAAACGACCGTGTGCTTGTGCCACAATATTTTTTTCGTTTACGAGCGCGCGCTCGCGCGCGCGCACACACACACACACACACACACACACACGCACACACACACCGTATATACATAACAGGCGCACGCTTTTCCGTCCATACGATGAGACGGGCCTTAACAATGGGTCGTATAATACATTATACATGTACAGGGTCTTCAAAACCGTACGTCGGTCCAATCGATTTCACCGAGCGAAACACGTAATTTTTTTTTTTCTTCGGAATATCCGCGTGAAAACCTTTTCGGAACCGCGGACATTTGGTCCCGGGTTGATTTTGTACAGTTTTCAACGGGGGCGAATTGCGTTTCGACAATATCGGCATAATGACGTGATTGTTGTTCAATCACTGTACAATAAACGTTATAATAGACTTACGCTTATTCCGCAAGTACCTACTATAAGGTACGTGTCATCGAGATTTATGAATTAATTTTCCATTACGGCGTGTATTATAATACGCATACACGTGCGCCGTTTAGACTGAAAAATAAAGGAGACAAAATTATAGGGAAAATGTCCACAATCGACACATGCTCTAAGACCAGAGGGATATTATTCTACGTCGTTACGTCGGTCTGACTTTTAGAGCCACTCTTACGTCCGGCGGCGTGAAACCGCTACCCCATATTATTTCGACTTTCAAACGACGACAACCTACGCGCCCGTGATACAATGCGACGATCCGATAAACGAGGTTTTAGTTCAAATTCATTTTGGTGTTGACATTTTTCGTTGCCGCCAACCCGTTGGCGAAACGTTTCGCCAAACTTTTATAAGTTTGCCGTTTCGTTTGGTAGGGGCAGAGTATAACGGCGGGGCGACACGAACAAAATTGTTCATAACATCGAATCGACTTGAAATTGTAAAGTCTGTATTTATTTATGCGTACATCTACAGAGTGGACAGAGCGGTCGTGTACATTTCGGTCGGACGGATGACTCCCCGGTATCAATACGTTCAACAGGAACTGTTCGCGAAGAAATCGAGGTATTAAACACACGTTTTAAATACTTGCGGATTTACATGAATTCAATCGGACACCCTTCACGTTAGTATAATAGTACAAAGCGATCTATCATTTTTATCGCGAATCAGCGGTTTCGGGGGGTTTTTTTTTTTGCCCCCCATCGTTATGTCGTTACATTGTTCAGGCTTTATTTCGACACGGGTTTTTAAATGTTTCCTACTATTCCATAGTCATTATACAAACCTTATACAAACGATCGTTAAATTACGATTTTCCTGTACACAGGCGGAAAGGGGGAAATCAATGTCATATCCCTGTGTAGACCTTTGCCTACGGTCCTTCGAACTGAACATTGCAAACTGCTGTGTAACAAACGACGGGATCAAATATGCGACGCATTGATATGGACATTCCATTTTTTTCTTCAAATCTGTGTTGAAAAGCAACAGTCGTTGTGTAAAGCGATTACGGTGCACGGAATTACGGAATAAGGGTGAAACAAGGAAATGGAAAAAAAAAACTATTTTTTTTTCATGAATTTCAACTGTGAAAATAAACCCCTACATTTGAAATAGCCGAGTTACGGGTACCTATTTAAATGTTTGATATTGTTTGTTGACATTTTTAAATTATTCGTTAACTTGATGACTTAAAATTATTTGGTACATTTTTTACATCTCGTGACATCTTTTAGCACTATTTTCAGTACCTACTTTGGAGGAGGGGCTATCCTCTTCCATTGCCGCCGTAACTCACTTTCTTTTCTTACGTAACTCGTCTCTTACAATTACAATTACAACTAATATCAAACGTTAATTAATTAAGACCGTCATTAAAAAATGCATAAAAAAAAAAAAAAATAAACCAAAAATAAAAATAATACCCAAAAAATATGGTCGCCATTTAAAAAAAAAAAAACAAAAAAAAATTGTTACACGCACGGGTGAAATTAAACGGCATAAAAACAGTTCGATTAGTCCGACAATTGTAAAATAAAGTTTTGTCGGGTACCGAAGAAAAAAAAACGAATAAAAAAAAAAAAAAAAAAAAAATACTCGA
>CABPRJ010000477.1:2253462-2284277 GCA_902439185.1 Cinara cedri | reverse complement strand
AAAAAAAAAAAAAAAAAAAACAAAATACTCGAATATGTTTAACGTGTGCGCACCGCTTGTATGGAGCGTTTCCAACAAACGATTACACGCTGCGCGTCATAACTTGTGATGTATATACACAGTACTGTCCTCTTAGGATCGGGGGAAAATAAGAAAAGAAAAGAAAAGTTCCACTCGATACGTATTTCGGTTGCCAGCGCGCTTGTCGGCGTGGAACACGCTGTATAACAACACGATACGCGTTATACACGTGTGCGCGTATAATGGACATCGAAAAATTCGATACGTATGCCCGCGTCGTAATAATAATAACAACGACGATAATAATGATAATGATAATAATAAGTACACGGTGCATTGTACATCGCGGGTGCAACGCGGGGAACGGGAGGAAAAATGAGAATACAAAAAAAAAAAGAAAAAAAAAAAAAAAAAAAAAAATAAATAAAACCAATTTTATCCGTACGTCACGTACCCGTATTATGTACAGGCGTTGCGTACGGTACGTATTGTACGTATACGCATACGTACGCGCGCACGCACGCGAACGCGCGCCCGTCCGCGGTGACAGCGGCGCGCGGCATTCGTTACGGCTTTGTTTACATTGAACGCCGCGCGCCGGACGGACGGCGGCGGCGACGGACGCCCACGGGCCGGACGGACGGACGGACGGACGGACGCGGGCTGTCCGCCGGGCCGAATCCGACGGACGCCCGCGACGGCTCCGCCGCCACCGCGGCCCCGGGGACGCGCCGGGTTTTTATTATTATCGGTACATTATTATCCGCGTGCGCGTATATATTGTATACGTACGCGCGGCTACTGTGCATACAATACAATAATATACAATATTACACTCGGACGCGCGCGCTTACGCAGTAGTCGCTCCCGCGTACCACAATACGCCCGTATCGCTCTGGGCGCGCGGGTTATTGTGTTTGCCGGTCGGACGCGCCGGAGAAACGAATACGAGCGGGGCGCGGCGGGTGGTGCAGGGGTGGGGGGGCAGGGAAGGGCGAAAAGTAATAATTTCGGTTTTTATTATTAAGTTTTCCGGACGGTCCGGTTTTTTTTTTTTATCACCGGCCGAGATTTTGTTCCGCTCAACGGCAACACGACGCGCCCGCGTGCGTACCGGTACGGCCGCCGACGCCGTTCGTTTCCCACACGGGGCGCGATACAATTATTGTCCGTACCGTTCGGAGTGCGCGCATCGCGTTTCTCCGCGCCCGGACGCGAAACCCAAAAACGAACGTTGCGAATAATAATTGTTGATCGCGCACAACAGGGTCTCGTGGCCGCGTAAATTTGATTTTCAGAAAATGTTTACACGTCCCTCGTTTTTTTCAATGTTCACGCGGAACAATGATTGTCAATATTGGATATCGCTTTTGATTTTCGCCTACAGTCGAAACAATAAAAAAAAAAATCCGAAAAATCGAAAATCCGCGGTCAACTCGTTAACTCGCCAAAAAAAACCGCGTTAAAGACCCTGTTCGCGCGGACCGGATCGTTTCACACCTTTTTTCCCATCGAACGAATCGGAGAAACGATAAACGCGTACGTACGTTTATCGATCGAATAACGGGGCCGCGCGTCCGCGTCGGTGAGCAAACAGAATCGCGCGTGGAACGACGTCAGAACACGTCTTCTGCGCAGCCCAGAATAACGCCGCACGTCGTAGAACGGACAGTTTAAACCGACGCGCGTTCCAATTGAGATGTCGAGAATAGCGGTAACGCGACACCATTCGCGGAGATGCTCGTTGCCGTTTCCTCGGTCTTCTACAAAGTTTTCGGACGTCGTGCCGGGGAGAAAAAAACAAAAAAAAAACCGACACTCCCGGACGCGCTGGAATACCGTGTCGGCCGCCGGGCGCGTCTGTGCGGGCCATACGACCGTATCTCCGCGAACGGGCCTCACACGGGCCCCGGGGCATTACGGGCTGCGAACGCGGTTGAGAGAACGCCCGGAACGGAACGGCGAAACGGCTGAAACGGCGAAACGGCATTCGCGGGAGCTCGAAACGGTTCGGTTCGCACCGCGTGTTCGGCGGGACGCGCGTCCCGGTCGTTTTGTCCGTTTTGTTTAGGTGCCGACGCTGACGCGCGTGTTCCGATAATCCGTCGCGGGCAATTCGCGTTATCCGCGGTTACCCGGACGACAGTGGGTAACCGTCAAACGGGATCGCGACACAAGACGCGCGCGCGTATATGTGATTGGTCGAATTTTCGGATCACTGCACTGCTTCGGCGACGTTGCGCGGAATCGTAAAAACCGAGCCTCGGGAAAAAAACAAAAAAATAAAAATAAAATTAACGTATCGACCGTGTGTCCGCCGGACATCGGAACTCGTCGGTTTCTCGCGTCATTTATCGCCGCCCCGACAGTAATTGACAATGGGATACTTCGGACGGCGAACGCGGACCCGGACAAAAGCGGCGTTTTCGCGAAAACCAAAGACATACGTTATTTTTTTTTTTTGCTTTTACCTTTTTAATTTTTTTTTCCCTCCTCAATCGAACGTTCGCCCGCGTTTACGCGTAGTGCGTCGCGCGTGCCCCGTAAAATATTCCGCCAGCCCCACACCTTTAACCCCCCCGCCGCCGCCGCCGCTTCGCCACACGGTTTACGACAATACACTCGCACACGTATTGTCGTATACGTATCGTTATTATTATTATTATTATACAGGGCGGCGTTTTATGCGCGCGCGCTCGTTTGTCGCACACAGCGACCGCGCCGCGAGTTATAAAAAAAAAAAAAACATATATATATATATATAAATAAAACGAAATGAAAACACCGTTGTATTAATGTAAAATATTCACGTTCGGATGCGGCGGGCGCGCGCGTGTACACAGGTACCCGCGGATTTCTGCGGTGCATTAAATTTTTACAACCGCGATAAATCCGACCCCTAGACGCGCACAACCGCGCGCTCCGGGCCGACGTGTCGGTGCGCCTCGTAAAACGCCTAACGGATATTGCCGCGCCAGCGCCCGGTTTTCCTTTCTTTCTTTCCTATTTTTTTTTCTTTTTTCCTCCGTTTCACCCGTTCCTTAACATTAACCGCGGAGACCGCGCGCGACAAACGCGCCGCCGAACGCGGCGGACGGGGTGGGGAAAAAAAAACAACAACCGAACAAACCGTTTCACCTCATAAAGCCGGTACCCCACCCTTTTCTCGTTTTCCATTCCGCCCGCCGCGGCCACGCGGTACGCGCAAAACGCGCATAAACACGGACGGGCGCGGCGCGCGCAAACGACACTGGCCGAACCGGCCGGCCCGTGCGCGCCGCCGCGAATCGGTTTCGGGTCCCGGCCGCGAACCGCGGCGCTATTGCGCGAAAAGATAGTCGGACCGGCGGCGCGCCCCCGGAATTCTCGACGGCGCGCGGGACGCGGCGAACGTCGGCCGCGAACGCGGAACGTTCGTCGTCTCGCGCCACACGGCCGCCGCCCGACATCGGCGTGAATTCAAACGCCGGGTCCGGGCGACGGACACGCGGACTCTCGCGGCAGCCGCTCCGCGTCGCGCGTGCTCGGAAACCCGGTTAGGCGAACGGGGTATTGGCGCCCGTACGAGGTCCGGTCGGGCGCGGCGCGATTACAACGCGCCGAGGCGAACAGGACCGGTTCGGCCGCCCGCGTCCCTTTCGTTCGGCGTTCCGTCCGTCACGCTTTTGCGTCGTACCGAAACGAAACGTGGGCCGCGCTCGGTCGCGCCGTATTGACGAAAATCAAACGGTCGATTTTCGTTCGCGGCGATCGTGCGTAATTACATCGCGTCTAATTGACGATCGCGTAACTGCGGTGTCGCGGTTCGTAAAACCGTACCGACAGGATATAACCGTGCGCAAATAAATTGGCACTGAAGACGAATACCGACGTGGGTTCGATTACGATTAGTAGTTCAGTTTATTTAATTTTTTTTATATTTATTTTTCCGGCGTGTTTTAATACGATTTCCGATGCACATTAACGCGTTTTTTAGAGCGCGAACATAACGATTATTATAATAATAACGTGTATTACGAAACTATGCAGTGTTATATACACTCGTATAACCCGTACGCAGTGTTTATTTATGATTTCTGTGGATAAAAAAAAAAAAAAAAAAAACCATTTATGATAATATAACCTAAATAACTAATATTGTAATTTTTAACAAATTTGATCGATTTATAGCCAAAAGACAAATAATAAAATGCCTTTAAAATCGATTGGATAATTGCACCCCGATCGTGTTTGTTATAGCCTCTTCGAATAACTTTTCTTTTGTTCCTTTCCGATTATTACTCACGGCTCGTGTATTTTACTTTTACGTATTACCTAGACAATTAGAGAATTTAGTACCCGTGTGGTAAGTGTTGTACGATTATTCATAATCTGTTGTACATTTTTTTTTTTCCATTTTTTTATAAATAAAACCTAAACCATTACCTACTTTTCAATAAATATAATTTTCAAAATCTGAGAATAATAAAACCAATCGTACCAAATACATTACAATCGAACGTAATATCGAATCCGAAACTATTTTTATTGTTGTTATTTATTTATGTTTAATAATGAAAATACTAATGGAAACAGTTCGCTCTACGTCTATACGTTATAGTAGGAGTTGAGAACATTAAAAGTTCGAGTTTACTATAAAATTTATTCATTTTACAAAGATATATTGTTCGATACACGGAAGAAAAAGCTATTTATTTATTGCCGTTTAATTTTGGAGTTTTTCGATAGTGTATATGTTTTAGGAAAAAAACATTTTAAAGTTGTTGAATTGCCGCCGAAAATTTATTCTAAATAGTATTATATTCAGATACCTATGTTATTGAACGTAACCGATATTTTTGAAATTAAAAGTAAAATTCCAAAATATAGCGTTCTGTTAACCTAACCTTCGTTTAATTATACACGTTTAATTAAATACTGAATTATTAGCATTTGCCGATATTTTCTGTTTATTTTTGTATTAGTGAAACAATAGTTAAATAAGTACGAGGATAGAGTATTATTTACAAGTTCAATGGATATTGGGTGATTTGGATTGTATACCCGAAAACAGCGATAAATCATTAGAATACAAAACAATCTTGAGCGAAGCTCGTCAAGCTCGGTAAGTTCGTAGTACAAAATCGTGGTTTTTGTTTTTTTGTCTCGTATCAGGGCGATTCAGAAATCAACAAAAATTTAACCGACTATGCGTTTGTTGTCAGAATCTAGAAAACACTCTAAAGAAATGAACAGCACCAGGCGGATAATCCGCTATCGGAGCATTATTATAAACCGCGAAAAAACGTTTTCCGAGGAAAAAATCGACTACGTCCTGGTAAATCTGCAATAGCTTCTTCTAAACACTCCGGATCTGCAAGGATTATAAATTAAAATGAGGTTTTTATATAGTAGCACACTACACAAAATAATAGCTCTCACGTTCCATTCACGATATCGATGCGTATTGTTGTCGTGACTATAGAATTTTCACAACAGCATAGGTAATATTATTAATATTATGTATACAATAATTATTATTGTTGTCTGGTCAATGAAATTTCAAAAAAATAAATAAATTTGACATACATAAAGACGCTGTACTGTAAACTACAATGGTATAATATACGGAGTAATACGATTTAATTATTAAATAACAACGTATAGAGATAGAGTGTGGCCCGTAATAATAATATTATGTGATATGTTTTTACATGATATGTACATACATTTTTTTTTTTTTTCATGAAAAGATGACCTCTAAGGGTTCATCGAACTATAATTTTAATCATTAATCGTGAAATTATCTATTATACAGGTGGGTATACCGATGTTGTATATAATGGCCCGTCAATAATGTTCTATACACCGTACACATACAATTTTTCGCGTTAAAATGTACGCGTTATTGATCGCGGGCAAACACGTTTTTACAATAATTTACACCGGACCGTATAATCTGAATAAGTTTACGCGCACCGTACCAAGATGTAGGTGCATTATACGGATATTTATTTGTGTTGAATGCCTTAACCCTGTTACCTTGTACAGTCAAAGCTGGGAATTTCTCGCTTATGAAAGTCAAGTTAGTGGCAATAAAAAAAAACTGCCGATCAAAAAAAAAAAAAAAAAAAATAATAAACCTAGAAAAATGAGAAAATGTACGAAATATATTTTATTATTAATAAAGTATTACGATTTTTTTTTTCTGTGCACAACTTTTCAACCACCATTTTTGCTCCGACTTATAATGATAGCAAATTTCCTAAAAGGAAATTTTACTAGGGAGGTACTTTATAGAGGTCATGTTTCAAATTTTTCAAGAGTTTTCCCGGCAAATGTGAAAAATCGGGATAAAACGTGGGAACAAAGGGAAACGCGGAGGAAAACTTGGAAAATCGGTACAGCAATAAACAAATATCATTGAAGAAAATATCTAAAGCCTATTCAATTGTTTTACATTATTATATGACACAAATATTGTTAACGAAGCATCACCATCAACTGAACCCCGCTCAGAATCTCTTTTTCGTAAGCAATGGTTTATCGTCGCTTACGGGTATACGTTAAATTGCCCGTAACAGCGGCCGCGCCCGTCCTCGTTATCCGAGGACGTCTTTTTTTTTTATTTTTCCAACTACAACATATCGGTGCTAATAGTGTTAAAAGCTGTACGATGGACGAAAAATAGTAATGCATAAACCGTGGATTACGGGGAACGGGGTGTTTTGTGAGAATTTTTATTGGAGATGAAGACTAGTGATCAGTTATACCGTCTTGTTTTCTCTCTCTCTGTCTCTCTTTCTCTGATCGCAATACTATCTGTTATTAATATGATACAAATAACAATCTACAGTACGCATAGTGATTAATACCCGTGTCCCGACCGTTTGTTTGCGGATACAAATTATCGGGCACCCGTAGCGATTTATGTGCCCTCCAGGACCGCGGCGACTCGCGTGAAAGGCGTACGGGAATGCCGCGTCCGTTAAATTTATCGGTGATATTACCTTAACGGTATAGGCAACTAAACGGACACGGTGTGCACCGTACGGCGTACTCGACGAGTATAACGCAACAATAAGCCGGGCGTCGTCGCCGCCGTCGTACAAACTGTACCCGTTATACATAGGTATACGACAAACGCAAACTAATATATTATAATAATATTATGACGTGAGAAGGGCGAAGGAGACGAAATCGAGGGGGTATGATATTTTCCACGACGAAATTTCCAAAAATATTATGCGTAACTTATATGAAAAATACGACATCAAAATTAAGTCACGCCGACCCTCTTCGCTCCGCGCGGCAGTGCAGATTTCCATCTTAAACGAATCTCGTTATTGTTATTACTGTTATTATTATTATTATTATTATTATTATTATTAAAGGGGAGAAAACCGTGCAGGCAGCGACAACGACGACGATTCTTCGGCGAAACATTTCCCCGGGCGTGGTATATAATATACACACACATATTTTTTTTTTTTAAGTTTTAAAACGAGGAGGGTATTTGTTTTGGAAAAACTACTCGGTGAGGGGCTGATGGTGTGCAGCGCTCGCAAAAAGTTATGGTTGGTAAATCGCTAAAAACTGCGGCACTTGACGACTTAACAACGGGCCATTTGCTCCTCTCTCTCTTTATAGGACGATCTCTACAATCTGTGTACCGATTAACTCGACCCTCGAGCACTTGTTTTTCGGATTTTTTTTTTTTTTAAATCACCTCTGCCGTGATATTCTATTAACACCCACGAATCCGCATTGCTGATGTCGACACGTTGACAGTATCGATCATAAAATCGTTTTTAAAAATAAATTGGAATTACGAAAATCAATAAGGTGATTCTTTCATCCAGAACCGGACGGAAATTTCAAGTAAATTTGATTTTGGTTTTTTTCTTCAGACATTGTATTATATAATCGTTTATAACGGTATCATTTACAATTTTTTTTTTTCTAAAACCTTACTCTGTGTAGTGTGTGCTATACCATAGATATCCATACCCACATGGAAAATTGAGTATCCGCCTAACATAAATGAAAAAAAAAAAATTACGCGCTGTGCTAGGTAAGTAAGTGACAATTGAAAACACGTAAAACGCCATTTTTGGATCTTTGTATTTTTCGGTATAGTATACTATTATGTCCTCATCATTTTAGGGTTACTACAGTGGACATATAGTTTGATTTCTGTATTGTACGATAATCTATGGTAACACGAATGAAAAAATGTATGATACACTAGAACACTTTTAGTCCACTTTTAGTGGGTAGTCACCCACTTTCCACATATTTTTTTTCAGTTCAATTTACTAATGCGGACATAGCAAAACGGAAATAAAGTAAAAATAATAAAACATTAGTGCGGACAAAGCCGGGCGCGGGACAGCTAGTAGGACATATATCGTGAGAGTATAGAACTTAGATCAGATGAGTGGCGAAGCGTTGATTTTGATAATTATTATTCTTCCGTATACGTCGCCCGACCAAGATTCCTTGGCTTAGTACGTACAGAATCTAAATTTTCAACCCGTAAGACCATCAATATTCATCTAATCGTTAAATATTATTTTATTTTTTTTTTAAGATTACGATTATTTTAATTATTTTTGTTGAAACGTGTGTATACACGGCATCATTATGCGTAAATCATGGTTCATGTGTCTCTCCTCCAACTCAAAAAAAAAAAAATAAATAAATAAATAGTTTTACTGATACCTATATTTGGTGCAAATGTAGGACTGAGTATTTAATAAGCAATTATTATGGAACACATTGTAAAAATATCGTTTTAATTAATTTTATCTCTAATTCTCTGATGCATTTAATTGTGTACAAACGCGAATGCGTTCTTCTTTAACACAAGAAAAACTAAATTGGTTAAGTACAATTTTGAATTTGCAAAAAAAAAAAAATTATTGCGATTTGCAGATTAAATTCGAACTTGGTATATCCTGATTTAAATGGAATTGTTTTTCTAAAAAAACATTCTTACCTATTTATTTTTCTTACAGATCCTACATTTTTATATATCAGCACCTGTGTATATACGAATAAACACGACGACGACGACGATGTTCGGATGACAAAAATGTTGGATTGAAATTAACTACAATCCGATGGTCACGCGCATCTGGTCGACACGTGTTTACACATCTAAATTATTGTTCGAAACTAATCCACCAATAATTTTAACGCGTATAAGATGTATTATTCTGACGTCATAACATTCGAAACTAGCCAAAACTCACGATTGTTATTTTACACGTACCGCAGTTAGTGTAATAAAAAAATAAAAACAAAAATTGTGGTAAGGCGTCATAAATATTTATACCTTACACGCCTATATCAATCATGGTAGTATCCAATTTATTGAGGAGAATTTAAAAACTAAATATCCTAGTCGAAATATAATGTGCACTTATATGTGTACACCGGTATAGTGACTAGAATGCGTGTGTTATAACGACGCGGTAATGATGCACATGCATTGACTAAGTACCCAAAGCGCAGGTAAATTTCGGATACATTTGGCTAATAAATGTTTTTTTTTTCCTGTCTATACAAACGTACATTTGAACTGATATTTAAATTGTGTAACTAATTATTTATGGTAATTTATCAAGTTCCTGTTCAAATATTCAATTTATGTCCACAAACATAAAAAGAGACAACAAGTTTTCGTTAGTATTTTAAGTTGTGATATTTGGATAGAAAAGTAAAGACCGATGGTTACGTTTTGGTATTGAAATATCAATCGATACTAATTTAGTATTCAATTAGAAAACAAAAAAGGAAACGGATTGTTGTACGTTAAATTATCAAGTATCCGTTTCGATTTATGTACGTAATGCATTATAACGAGTTTACCGGGTAAATGCCGAGTATTTACCGAAAAAAATGTTTACCACTCTGTTAACTTACTCCGCCGAGAACCATATTTTAAAGGACGTCTCGAAACGCGGTCGGAATTCGTAAAACAATAATCATTTAGTACGAATTGTACAGGATTGATTTAGTGCTGGACGCTTTTATTTGTCTCGCATAGAAGACATTGTACCGTTACACGAAACAAATTTATTTTTACTTGAATTCCCTTATAATGTATTCAGGTGCTAAAAATTTTTCATTTTTTTTTTTTTTTTCTACATCGATTATTTATAACAGTCGCCGGTTTTAATTATTATAATCAAACGAGAATAATAATTACAGTTGACATTCTGCAGTAGAGCATTAAAACAACCAGTTATATATTGTATTATATTGTAAAACGTACGGTTTTTTAACTGTTCGTTTTTACGAGCCACTGTGTTTTTTTTTTTTTTTTTTTAAATCGCTCGGTAAATGCTTCAAACGGAGAGAGGGTTGTTTTTTTTTTTTTGCTCCAACATTAAAATGACTTTTTTTTTTGTAGAAATGTGTGCGATAGGAATATTAATTTTGGACCGAGTTCACGTTAAATTATTCCCCCACGAATTTTTAATAATTTTCTCCGACCTTAAAAAAAAAAATATATAATAATAATAAATATAAATATAATATGTACACGATGTCGCTGCAGTATCCCGGAAAAAATCTCGAGCTTTTTATCAAAAGAGTTAAAGAAACGGGCGGAGGAAATGGAAAGCGTGTCGAGGGTCGGCAGAAGAGGTAATAAATAAAACAGCCGTCCTAAGGTGATAATAAAAATAAATTAACAGCGGGACTACGGTGAAAAAAAAAAAACGAAATGTGAGAGAAATAAGAGAAATATGAAATTCTAATTTTTTACACGGTCCCTTATATTCGTATAAAGGCCAGCCAGTTGATTTAAGACCGGCGCGCGGCGGCGTGTTGCGCGCATATAGCTAAAATGTTTTTATACACGAGTGTATATCTGTAACGTTTTGCTTTCGTTATAATTCATAAAGACTTGGGAAAAAAAAAAAAAAAAATTAAAAACACTCGGGACAGGCTAGTAACAAACAGTTTATTAGACCCGAGGGACACTGCGCGCGCGGCAACGACGATGACGACCTACGCGCGTTTATCTTCTGATCTCCGGATGACAAGACGGAGTCGTTTCCCACTCGCCCTAAATGAATAATTATAAAAAATATAGTGGTTGGTACACGGCGATTAAACTCAAATAGAAAAAGGAAAAACGCACGTTTTTTTTCTCCTATTTTAGACTTTCCGAGGGCCGCTGGTTTTATATGTATGCGGATTAAAAAAAAAATAATACTTCGCTAACGTCGTAGGGGAATTTTCGTGGAATCGTCGATCTTGTCGGTACGTTGATAATTTGTTCACGTTCCGGGAATACTAACGCAGCGCCGGTTTCCCGTCAAAATCGACTTCGTTTAACCGTACTTGCAATTATCGTACTTCAGTAAGAAAACTCAGTTCGATATCTGTGTTCGCTACAATAATTTGTTTCGTGTGCACGTGGAAATGTCCAAAAACTCGAAACAAGACAATCGCAGAAAATTTGTTCATACTGGTAAAAAAAAGTTAACAAATTTGAGCGCGGTTTCTCAATTTTTCACGTTGCTATGCTTTTGAATTAGTTACCTATTCGAAGATTAAATGTATAACGAAATCCGTGTTCAAATTGAAATCGAAAAATTGTACTCGATAATCGTAATTTTCCTATTTAAATATTAGCGAAACAAAACGAGCTTCACACTCGGAACCTTATTCCGTTCGGTGTTATGATATTTTTTGCACAGTGGCGTTGAAAACCGAAGGAAACGTCCTCCTTGGGCTTCTTGTGACCTTTACAACTCTAACTGGTTTCACCGCTAACGACCGCATAACGCCATCTTGGACCGCGTATCTCGGCTCCCGCTCCTAGGTTCCTCTCCTAGGCCATCTCCGATAACGCCGATCCGCCTTTTCGCGGATCTTCCACGCGGTCTCTCCCCTCCTGACGCTTCCGTTCTAAACTGCTCGTCCTCTAATCTCCGCGTTCTATAGCCCCGGGCCGTCGTATAGTCTCTGTCCTTCAACCACACCGGTCGCCGACGACGACATCGCGAAATCTACCGTGTCGCGCAAACTCTCACTACCCCGCGCGTACCTCTTTTGCCAATTATTTTTGTTGTCTCGTCGTAAACAGGACCGCACAGATCCAAAACGGTTGGTGACATAATTGTTGTTGTCGCGCTATACGTTTTACGATGGACGTTTAGCCGAAATGATTGCGGTCCGTCAGTGTGCGCGCCATAACGGACAAATCTAATATAATTGTTCTTGTTGCGACGGCGGAATGTAAAACGCAACGGATTGCACTTGTGAACCGGCGTGTGTGAGTCGGTCGAAAGCGCGCGAGGAAAGAAAATGGACGGGGGACCGGGGGAGACGTAAAGTCGCGGGACGAGGAGCACGGCGAAAAAAAAAAAAAAAAAAAAAAAAAAAAAAAAAAAGTAAAAGAAAAAAAAACCGTCGTCTTGTTTTTACGCCGCCCGCGTAAATCGCACCCCTAATAATGGATTGTCTCGGGCATTATTGCCCGGGACCCTTTCCGTCCGCCGCCGCGCCGCCGTTGATCTGGTTACATTTATCATACAGAGACCAATATACGACGAGGCGAGCCGATCATTTTTCACGCGCCGCGACCGTGTACAGTCAGTTGCGCGGCACATTCGATATACGGCTCGAAGGAAAATCTCGTGGAAAAAAAAAAAAAAAATAAAAAATCGTATTAATATCGTCTCGGGCAACAAGCGGCCGAATTCGCGGGCGTGGTCTCGTGTACACACGCGCGCACACACACACACACACACACACGTTTATATATATATATATATATATGTATATGTAACCGACCCGGAATCAACGACGAGATTGGAAAATGATATATATAAATATAATATATACGGGGGAAAAATTGGTCGTAGATTTATAGCCGTCCGCGGATTAGACCGCCCGCCGACCGTCCCTACCGGCAGATTCATTTTTTCCCATCTATATTTATAAGCGTATCACATTTTATTGTAGCCAAATTGGTTTACCGCGACGACGGCCGACGCACGCCCGCCGAAATATATACCCCGTTTTTATTTTACATAAAAACCCGGTTTTCGGTTGGTCGGTTGGTTGGTTGGTTGGTTTTTTTTTTTTTTTTTGCCGCGATTACAATCGTGACATTATCCGTCGCTCGGTGCGGTCCCGAGACCACTCGGGCCGCTCCCCGAGAAAATCGGAACAACGTCACAGATAATCGGTAGTCTTTGAGCGATAATTGCCGAAGCCACGGCTCCAGAATCGGTTCCGACCGACGTCCGTGGTCCGGCGCGGTATAATTTGAGAAGACGTGAAATACGAAAAAGGCCACTGGCAAGACGAGACGACTGTTAACGCGAATTCGATGGCTCTGAGCACCGGCCGGAGGGAAGCGCCGGAAAATCTGTTCGACGGGATGATCGTAAAGACCGTAAGCCCCGGGAAATTTGTATACCGGACGTAATAACTACACTCGTCCTTCCGTTTCCCACCGTCTCGAGTCACTCCGCCGAAACGCTTTGTCTCTAGCCGTCTCGATTCCATCTTGCTTTCGCCATTCCGCCTTTGCACCGGCATAGACGTCTCTGCTCGGCACTCCGGTTTTGGACATTATTTCTATCGACTCGGACCCTGTCACGTGGCCGACCGTGTCCAGTCTCTTCTGTCGGGATTCGCCGCCGCTTTATTAGGTTTCCCGAATAACCGCCGCGTTCCTCCGCTCGATATTATTTCTTCCGAAATTTTCGATAACGCCGCGGAGTCGGTTTATTAATAAAAGTCCGTCCGTGTAATGATAATGTCGTCTCGTTGTAAAATTAGCATGTACACGCGTGGACTACAACGAAAAGGGTCAAGTGGGGTAATAGTGGGTACTACGCGCTTAAGACCGAATGTTATAATACACGAGGGGTGCGTTGGAACGAGCATAATGGAATATAATATACGCCGGCGTTCAAAGGGTGCGATTGCCGCTCGTATTTCGGAAACGCTATACTGTCTTATCGTACCGTAATTACCGTGTTTTGTCTGCGGTAAACTTACGAGATTTAAATTTCACAGCGCTCCGCGGTTGCGGTATGGAGTTTTACGGACCGAAAGCCCGGAAAAAAAACTTTTCCGACAATTCTCGTCGGAAAACCGGCTACTAATCCAATAAGGGTCAGAGCGGAGAACACACCGCGCTGTTATATATATATATATATATACGTACCCTAGATCTCCACGTCGTTCACATCGCGTCCAAGACGCACGGTGAATGACAATTCGGTCCTAATTACGTTTCTTTCGGCCCTCTCATCCCGCCGATCCGATCCGTTCTTGTCGCGGGCGACGCATCCGGACCGTCCGCGAACTTCGTCACACTTCGTATATAATATCACTGCGCACCTACGTAGTACATTATCGTGCGTGGTGAATTCGAAAGCACGTTTCGAGTTTTCGAAAACAATGCCGTAACAGAGTTTGTACGGTTTTATCGGCGAAAAGAAAAAAATAATAATAATAAATACGGCGGCTGCGTGGTGGTGGCAAATAATCGATTTTAGACATTTTTTTTTTTTTTTTTAGAAAAATAACGAATACCGCGCGTGTAGGGCGAAACCGACGGAGGCGAAAAGTGGGGGAAAATTCATATTTTCGAGTTTTCGTATATTATATTCAGCCTCGACTTAGTATTCAAAGCACAATCGTCGGCGTTCGCGGGAAAACCGGAGGAGTATAGACGCGACGAACGAACACACACACACACACACACACAGTCACAAATGTACGTCATTCCCGACAATTTTTCTACCATCGTGTAATATTGTTCAATTCGTTTTTCTCTTATTTATTTCTCTCTCTCTCTCTCTCTCTCTCTTTCTCGTCTATTTTCCTTTCTTTTTACTTTGCTTGCAAATATTATTCTTAACTTGATAATAACAAAACTGAACCGATAAAAAAACAAAAAAAAAATAACCTTAAACGAACTTTATTCGTTTTTTTTTTTATTTGTTTTATAAATGTTTTAGTACAACTTTTCAAAACCATAAATACCGATATAACGTTACCTATAGAACGATGATATACGATAATTAAACGTAGTTTCAGATTTCCAAATGTTAGTTCAGAAAACACCTTATATACCTCCACCGTGGCCGTCCGTTATTATTATTATAGTCGTATGCTCGTCGTACGTTTTTTTGCCTTAGTAAATCAACGAAACGTAACTGACCACCACCACGAACAATGGGAATACAGATATTTAGCTTGTGCCTAAACAAAACGGTTCGCTTAGTTTTAACTAAAACGTTTTCCGCCCGCCGGGCTAGTTTTACGTTTCATTGAAAAATAACTGAATTCTATGATATCATCCCTGAAACAACTAGCAGACAGCCTGCACACATTATCCACACGCGCATCGTCGATTTCCCTAGTATAAAACCAAACTTGTTCTCGGATATCGGCACGTTGTATATTTGATATTGTCTCACGTCTAATTCTCGTTTCCGCAATCTTTTCCCGAATCTCCGTGCTATAACTCATCAATTTTATTCTTTTTAATTTTTTTTACACATTCGCGGATATCTCCATTGCCTTTAAATGCACATACGTATATAGGTACCGTAAAAGTCTTTCTCTAGTTGTCAATTATATTTCCTCTTACTAGCACTTTATTAAAAAAAAAAAAAAAAAATGTTGGGATTATAATTTATTGTTCGAAATATGTTCAGAAACCCGAAAATTTGCACGCACGCACAGTACGCTTTTGTTCATTCGAATCGTATAAACTTCGTCGTCACGGTCGTACGAATTACAAAGCGATGTTGGTATTTTATAAAAAAAAAAAATGTTATTTTAAGATATTAACCGCGCTCTAATAAAATTAACTAATCTCGGACCGACTAAATAATTGTCCGTCTGTATTTCAATTATCGTCGCGCATACGCGCTCTAAGACTTTTTGATGTATTTGTTAATAAACTCCAGTGCAATGCAAGTCGAACGTACGAAATTAAATTTTCCGTTCTTACACTCGCATTACTCGTCGTGACCCACATTTCGTATTGTTTCGTTCGTTAATTACGCAATATGAGAAACTTTGATAAAAGCATAATTACAATTCGATTACGCTGTTTTCCCGACTCGTCGTCTAAGTTATCGATCGCAATTGTATTACCGAAAACGACGAATTTCGAAACTCGGATTCGTTAGCAAACGCACAACGCGTTATTGCAAGTTTGAACGTTAAATGGCCGCGATATGGCCGAACAAAACTATCCGGACGCGCGCGCCCGTTTGGAATCACTACGATTCCGCGACAGTATACGTTTACTTCGTTCTGACGTCGCGACATTTGAGAGTTTTCGAGAGAATTATCGGACATTGAATTTGTTTGTTTGTTTTTTTTTTTTGTTCCATCTGTCCAGCGGACCGTTGACGCGATTGAAAACGATAAAAATCGTCAATTACGACGAAAACGCGTAGCTCCCACCGAACTCCGAGACCACGGGCGGCCGAACGCACACTCGCGCTCGCATCTCGTCTTCGCGCGCGGTTTTCGAATTTCGACGGACACCGAACCGCTGGCATTCGCCGCAAACCGCTCGACCCGGCGAGTCGCGGTGTTCGCGGGCGACCGGTCCGCGCCGGGCTGCCGGTTATCGGCCCGACTCGGTACCGCGTCGCCCCGTAATCGTAAAGTTCTCCGAAAGCGCCCGGGCGTCGCGGCGTTTAACAACGACACGCGTGCGTCCCCGCGCACATTATCGCGATCGTTGTCGTTGTCGGTGCGCGCGCGCAAGGTGCACGCTATTCGTTTCGGTTTCCGCGCGCCCCGGCGGTTCCCGCGTAACGCGGTCCCATTAAGTTTAACGGCTGTTTAAATTGTACGTGCGCGCGTGCAAACGGGAGGGGAGTGGGGGGGGTGGTGGTGGTGGTGGTGGGGGAGACGGCCGGGCGTCTTGAACGGGAACACCGCGGCGCCGTGGCCGCGCGGGTCGGCGGCGGAGGCCGAAATCTAATCTAGACGCGGAGCGCCAGGAAATTGTGTACACGCGAGACGATATTATTATCATTATTATTATTATTAAGGGAGCAGCGAGCGTTATGATATTATTATAATAATAATACCGTACAAAACGGTTCGGAACGTCTTCGGGCCCCGGGACCCGGCAGCAGTTATTATTTAAATGCGAACACACTCGCGCTCGTAATACACGCGTTTATGTAATAATAATAATAAGTGCGCGCGGGCGTGCGAAACTCGTATAATGAAACCGTAAAATTATGCGAATTCGACGTTATCCGTTCGGCGGCGGCGGCGGATTGGATTTCGTTTTGCGCGACCGAGTCACGTTCGAAATAACGAAAATTATCGCGAGCGATTTTATTATCGCGTCTAGCGCGCGCCGATAAATGTCGAATTCTTATCGGAGTACGGTTCAGCGGTATCGATACAATATTGCGTACGCATTACGTGTTTATACGCGGGCGGAGGATTAAAAAAAAAAAAAAAAAAAAAAAACGCGAGCCGCCGAGCCCCCGGGGTCCGGATTTACTTCCGGCCGGTTCGCCGCCGTTCCGTTGTTTCGCCGTTCCGGTATATTTTATCTATATTTCAAAGGGCGGATTCGAGGAATCGAACGGAGAAACGGACCGCCGCCGAATAGGTAACCGCAGTTCTCGGGGTCTTCACCGGCGCGCAACACAGACGACACGGCCGGGCACTGGAGCAAGTTCCGGATTTCTAAACGCACAACAATTATGTTTACGTCTACGCGTTTTACGCCAAGTCTTTTCAAGGTTTCGCGGCTCTGCCGGGCCATTCGAAATCCGCTATTTTCTATAAAAAAAAAACGCGAAATTCGCGTGCATACAAATGGACGGAGAGGGGGATAAAAGTTGAAACCGCCGAAACCGCTCTTCTCTGTTATGCACGCCCTTTCCCGATACTTTTTCCAAAAACGAATTGTTGAAAATCCTCAAATTCGTCACGCAGTACATCAAACGATTCGGAATTTCTGCTCGGTGGTACATTATTTCAAATACCTATAGACATTTGCAGGGGTTTACTGCTTAGAGATCCTTTTTCTTTTTTTTTTTTTGTTAATTTCCACGTTATCGGCGGCAACAAGGGAAAAAACACGATTCTAATATTTCGCTCAGAATCGTTTTTTTTTTTTCGTTTACAACGTTATATCGTGACCATGTGGAATATATAAACTAAATTACTCTCGGGTTGGGGGGGGGGGCATACCATCTCAACTAGTCACTTACAACAGTGGCCTATCCGTGGGCATTATCGATTTTTCGTACGACTCACATTCGTAGTCATTACCGTCAATAAGAATTTCCCCAAACGACTTAGGTCAATTGTATACGTACGTAAGTCGTATATTACTATCGCCGGAAAATATTTACCAGAATTATTACAATGTATATTACGACCGCGGCGTATAGTAATAGGGTCGGATCGGCCGGAGGGTAGGTATAAAGAGATTCCCTGACCGGAGGGTCCCTGTTGCCGTCGTGTTCCAATATGTTAACATTCATAAATCATCGTTTAAAGGGCCCCTGCCCTCTAGCCCGCCCCCGCCTTTTTACCTTGCCCGCGTAAAAATCGCGTCATCTATATGGAAATCAAACGTCATTCCGAGATATAAATGAAAAATTATGCGACGTACTGTACGGCATCAGCTATCCTCGCGTACACCCCATTCGGTATTATATGACCGTACTGCTCCGAGAATATATGCGAAACTATTGACTTCATAAAAACAAAAATTCTCCTCGACATTATCTTGCACTGCGGCACTACAAAATAACTTTTCTTCTGTCAAACCGCGTACACAACATAACTCGGCTGATTATCGTATTATTTTATTTTATTTTTTTTTTTTGTTTTGTCTTGTTTTTTTTATCGGAATAGTAAATTATAATACATGATATTATCGTATTCGAAATAACTCACAAACGTTATACGGTATACGTACGTTTTTTGTACCAAACACAATAATGATTTATAAGGAAACGATAATAATAATTGTATGCGGTCGAAAAAAGCACAACCAAAATAACGACATCGCCATAATATTATTATAGGTTATGTACGACCCAATAAATTTGATGAAAAATCGATATCGTACCAAAATGACGCTAAAGAATCTTTAGCGTGTTCCCGTTTATAAACAGTGTTGTTTTCTTTTGAAACAAATACGATTATCTATAGATAGGTAGGATATTATTTCTTTTGTCCAGATAAATGAAAAATGAAATGCATCCGTTGACGTCGTGTGAGATAATTAAATTACCTAGATACGTAAATCTTTTTAAATTAGAAATAACCGATACGAATTGTTTAACGTACAATACTATAGTTTATAATTGTATTATTACTGTTTTATTAATCGCGCCAATTTTCTGAAATCTATAAATGTATAGATACCACATCATCTGGTGCGAATTTAGCTCAGAGTTCTATGATAGGTATTGATGAACATTAGTTGTAACTACGTATAAAGTTGATAATTAGTAATTACTCGTGTATATCTTTTTCTGAACGTTTAAACTGTTGTTAAATACTTTTTGTTTTCTTTTAGACAACTAATTTAGTAATTTTCTATTATATTTATCTAGATAAGTAATTGAATGGTCGAAATACCACTGGAGAAATTCATCATTTTTCAAGATCTGCGTGAAAAATCTGAATATTTACACAACCAAAAATGTTAAAAAAAATAAATAAATAAGCTATTTTACTAAAAAAAATACCGGGAATTTCGAAAAATGTTTCAAATATATACTATACCGTTGGGAGAAAAATTCATATTTTTTAGTTTTTAACATGAAAAATCAAGATCATTTTTATTTACCGTAAAAGAACTTTTCAAAAAAGAAAAAAAAAATACTTAACGCTGTAAAATTAATATCTGTATAGTACTTAATACTAAGAATCTAAAAAAAAAACCTAACTCCATAGAAGTATAGACTTCTGGCTGTTATTATTTACATGGGACAATTTTAAAAATATCGCTCGATAAAATCCTTCGAAAAATCGCAAAAATAAAACATAATAATAGAAAAACGGATTATAAAAAAATGGAAAAATTCAAATTTTAAATTCTCAGAGTTTGGTCTAAATAATTGTTCAAATAATTATAATACTGAGATGCGTACTTATATAGTGTAGTATATCCCGATTTCGGTGTTGGAATTTGATTTCTCGATTAAACCGCCGCGCTGATAATAAGACTAACGTATAGAAACTAGAAAGGTTGTAAATATTGTCGGACCCGAGGGTAGACGGCCGTATAGGTACCTACGCGTGTACTTTGCTGGAGGAATTTATGAGCTAAATTCAATTTCTTTAGATATAAAAAAAAGGGGAATATCACCCTTGGTCAGCGAGATAAAAAAAAAAAAAAAAAATACTCGTTGAAAATGGATCTATGAATTATTGCAGGCGACTTTTATTTTTTTTTATTAGCGATAACACTGCGGGCGTCCGTGAGCTCGCACCATATCCGACGGATAAAAAGACAAAAGCTTGAAATGTGGGATGAAAAAAAAATCGTTTGAACGACCGAAGAAATGTGCAACGCTCTTAAGCCGAAATGCCGTTGTCGTTTTTATGACCATTCGGACAATTCCATTATAGGAGTATAAAAACTCGTCCGTCTAATCCAACACGAAACAAAAAAAAAAAAAAATAAAAAAAAATTAACTCGTATATTATAAAAATAAAGATTACATTTAATACGAGCTCGGTAATATTTATTTTAGTGGATTATGTTCACAAAATATTCATATAAATAATTATAACTGTTTAGCTATAATATTGTAAACCGTGTACGAATAAGACATTTTTCCACTTGGTTTTTGGGTAATTCGATTACATTATCGGTTTCTATTATGAAAATATTTTCGTTCGAGGAGTGTGCGTTTTTGAACATTAATAAACCTCGGGCGAAAAAATGGTTTCATCTGAAAACTTTAAAAACACGTTTTTATCACGGGTTTTAGGCTTTTTTTTGTCACACCGCCTAATCCGAGTAAATTGAAAAATCAATAACTACAGATAATAAATTATTGTTAATATCAGTCAATTTTGTTCTCTTAAATATTTTCATGACGGGTTAGTTATTGTTTTATTAGCTATTCGGATAGGGTATTTTCCGGAGGAACGAATTTCACGGTTTTTACACTGAACAATTGGTTTGAAATTATAATTTTTCAAACGGATTCCGTAGAAATTGCCTATACTCAACCCCTTCACAAAATATACACTTATTGGCCCGTGTGACATCTTCGCCGAGAGTTCCTCCGGTGCGGCTATTATGGTGTTTTGTTTAGTTTCGTCGACAGACACGTAACGTTGACAATTGTTCGTTTAATTCTTTTTGGTTTTTTTAAAACTAAAATACAAGCGTACAAATACGGAACTGCGCAGCGCCAAAGCTCGGTTGTTTGCAAAGTCCGCCGGTAGGGTTTGAGGAGAACGTATACATGTATATAAATATAGGGGCGGAAGGGTGGAGCTTCGAGTAGCACAATAACGACGCCGGCGATCTACGTGCCTTGCATACAAACCAATAGTATAACCGGGTGCTTATTCTCTGTCTGTCTCTTTTTCTCCTTTCCCTCCGTCTATATATTATACGACACCTATATAGTATATATATATATATATATATATATAATATACAAGTACGCGTGTGTATATAGATGTATAGCGTACAGTCGTGGAGAAACGTATACGGAGAATATAAATAATTTTTCGTCGGACTTACCGAATAAATTTACAAATGAAAATTGTCCGCTCGGCTGTCGTCATCAACTTACTTACAGGTAATTACGAGCTATTTCGTTCGGTCTCATAATAATCGGAGCATAATGATGTATAAGGTACGGTTGCTGGATAAATGATAATGGGCAATTGTCGCTACGACGTTCTGTAGAAACACCGACGTCAGGAGAGAAAAAAATCCCGCCACGCGTCTTAGCTCGACCGCGTTGGCTGTGAAAGTTTTAGCGTCCTAAAAATATATAAAAACTTTGATCGTTGAAAGTGTAAGTCGTCTTTTCGATAAAAAAAAAAAGTCGCGTGATGGGCCGCCACGAGCCTATACTGCACGATAGTGTTATAATAATACTACGAAATCACGGTATTATAATACAATCGGTAACAGGGAACTATTGCGACAGTCGCCTTATCAATTTTCTGGCGATTTGCTGTAACCGCAATAAGTGGTAAAAAAAAAAAAAATTCAGTACAATACCATAGTTTACACTACCAATTTATTATTGTATAGACGTTCACCGTAATCCATTCAAAATCGTTTATCATTTCTAACGAAAATTAAGTGTAAAACGGGCTTTGGCGTAGATAGGGGAATGGCGATTGTCTCCATTGCCCCATCTCAAATACGTGTCTGATAACTACATTGATTTATTTTTAAAGATACCTAGTCAGACGTTAAAAATTGAACCATGGTCAAGCAGTGTTTAAATACGAGGAGAATGTGAGAACATGGAACACCGTTTGTTTTTTGGAAACACTCTAGCGTTCCCTACCCTCTTAATTTATTTCCAATTCAAGTACAATTAATACAAGTAGAATAATACTAGATGTAATCGAAGCTTAAGGAAGGATTTTGCGGGTACAATTCTTCCTTCCCTTGACATTTTTCTAAATGTATTGTTTATTATATTATTCAAAAAAAAAAACTCTTATTATGCACGTAACAACAAAAAAAATAGACGATTTTATTCGAAACTCCCCCCGAAAAATTGGTTCGTCTAAAGTTATTTGGCTTTGGATGTGCAAATTCGATAGTGCACTTATTACACAGAAATATAGTATTTTTTAATAATAACTACTGACGATAAATAAAATGTTTTTTTCTGTTCATCGATTGCAACCGTACGAGAGATCGATCGCGTATGATTATTATATACTTTACTGATGACGATATTGTTGTTGTTGTTTTTTGTTTTATTTTTGTGAACGCGTGACCGATCGTTACAGTGGCCTGCAAACACGAAATTCGCATCACGTCTATATTATATTATTATACAAAGTCGACTGTTTTAATATGCACGGCGATCCCATCGTACCACTCCCTCCCCCTCCTAAGTATAATACGCGTAAATACACCACGTGAGATATCGATGATGATGACGACTATACCACGGTAACCCGCGTGTGGGTTAGTGGTGTAACGACCCAGTTTTACGTAAGTACATCGGAGTTCACCCCTCCGACACGACAAAGAAAAAAAAACAAATTTATATTCCTACTACAGCGGGCAATGCGTCCCCGTAGACCTTTACAGCAGTGAAAATGTTGTCGTTTTATAATAATACTCGTACCTATATAATAAATATATACATTAGGGCGCCCGTTATTTGTATAGAAAGACAATTTTGTTCTTAATTTTATGGGGTGCAGACCAGAAATTTTTTTGAATAAATCTAAAAAAAAAAGCCTTTAAAATTTGAGCTCGATTGGACTTAATTAACGGGACGTGCTTCAAACTCAAAGTTTTATGAAATAGTGATTTTTTTCTTTTTCGTTTTTTAACGTATACTTCTTTAAATCTTAATATCACGAAAAATGATATGAAATCTTTATTGTAAAGCTGATTATTTCCTAAATAACTGTTCATTTATACTTCGGTTAGGCCAGGTTATAAAACTATAAACGTGTTGTTATAAATATCACATAATATCCGATCACAGCTATCGACCAATCTTCAATCCGTCTAATTTCTATCGTACGAGTTTAATAGTATACCAACTTGCAGTATTAGCACACAACTCAGTGTGTGTGCTGCACGGTTTTAATTTCGTTAAATTGTAATTTTTTTCTTAAACCAAATAAAAATAAAAATGTCATTGGTCCGTAAAAAAGATTTATCTTGTTGAGCATTTTAAACATCAAATAACAGGCAGTATAAGTTACCATCTGATAGTGATTGCTTGCGTGTTTTGTTTTGCCACATGCGTTAAACTAGACTTTAATACAAGCGCAACATTGATTATTAGGTAATGTTTAATATTCTGGAAAAAGATCAAGGATTCCTACACAAGAACCTCATAAATGTAAGCTGTAACTGAAAGGCTTTAATACGAAGTATTTAGTAAGTCAACGCGTTGATGTTGAATAAAATGTATGAAGGTAAACAATTTTTGGCTAAGCAACGTGAAAAAGGACGTGCGGGTTACATGACTGGAGTAGATAAATATAGATACGAAGTAGGAAAAAAACATTTACAACGAATAGGAAAAGATAAAGAGAGAAAACTCAATTGTCTAGTCATGGACACTCCAACTACTTCAGGTGTATTGGAACAAATTTCCGGCCGGCACTTTTTAAAATTATTAACTTCAAAAATAACGGGCACCCTAATATGCATATGCGTACGATTCCTATTAATGAATAGTTTCAGTTGTTTTCTGGGTTGATTTTTGTGAGTACGTCCTTGGAATACGAGTCAACGATCATTAAAATGTCAACGAAATACGGGTTCTATAATATCATTACGCTGTTCACATTCTAAACGCAAGGCGATTGTACCGAACGTCTCAACTCATCAACTCTCGCGTGGATCGTTGTTTGCCTATCTTTCCCAGGTAAAGGCGTTACTGTATTTACTATAGGCGATCGTAAAAAATAAACGCTTTTTTTTATATATATATAGAACAACCGAAAATACCTATACTTAATACGTAAATCAGATACTTAATTCTGCAGTTTTTGTCCCGTGAATTTTAAACAAGCGGGATATTTTTACGTGACGTGACAAACAGTTTTGCACTCGACTTCCGACTAAACCAACGTAAATAACACGTACTCCAATACACGATATTGAGGTAATTTTATTTACAAACACATTTTGAAAAATATTTTCAACAGCCACGTAAAGGTTTTTCATAGTTTTACGCGAGTGTTTGTACAATGTATCTATATATTACTTGTAGTGTATGGTACTAGAAACTAAAAAAAAAAATGATCGTCAACAATTGTTATTCTTCTGCGGTATGGATGTTCGTATTATTAATCGGAATTAAAATTAATAAAAAAAACCTTATTAATTTAGGCGAACCAGTTTGTTGCGATTAAAACTTTGACAAATTTTGCACCATAGGTGGGCCACCGTTGTAGGTAGGAATTTAGGAAAGCGCATCGGATATCTATCTAAGAGACTAACGCAGTTTATACCGATTCTGAGCGGTACTCGGTAAACTGGGATGGTTAAATAATTAGTCGTAGTTTTTTCTCGTGTAACAAAGGTAAACCTGCAGTAATTAACTAATGAAAACGATTCACTTCGGGTTTTTTAGACAAATGTTTCGAATAGAGTAACACCGGAATAAAAATCCGTATAATTGAATATACGCCATGAAAAAATCTGAGCATTTTTACTAATCGAGAACAAAAAAATTAAGGTGAATAAATAACCATCTTAATAAAACCAACCAGCTTTTCTTCGCTATACTCGAAATCTAAAAGCACTTAATATTATTTTTCGCGTGCCCATTAAATTATGGAAATTAGTAAAGTAACGCATTAACGGGATATTTTTTTTTACAATTATGATTATTGCAACTGATTTCGTACCTACGTAAAAAGGTTCAATATTATAATATATAGAGGCACGATTATTATGCCAATAACGGAAACCGATTTAATTATATGTACATTTTTATCGCTTTCAATTAAAACGGGGTCCTATAAATTGGATTTCGAACGTGAAATTTATTACGAAACAAATTATTGATAATATTTGTATAGATATTGAAAATCGCAGAACTATTGTATTATCTACAACGTAGTAAATATCGGTTTTTTTTTTTTTTTTTTATTTTCGTCCAAAGTTCAATAGCACTAGAAAACGCTCGCGACGAAAAGGCCCTAAATATTTCGAGCCACCATTTAATATTAGATTGCGTATAACGGTAACCAGTATTTACCTGATGGCGACTTGATTTTGGGGGTTCGGCTGTGTTTGTTTTTGGGGGAATTGTGGGCTAAACCTCCCCAAGCCCGTTCCCCGTTTTGCGCCGATAGATCGTAAACAAACCACGCGCAAGTAAAATAATATAATAAGCGATTTGCCGGCAACAGGTGTATTATAAATACACTCTGTGTGGATACGGCACACAAGACGGATTACGATATAATACCGAACGAGATAAATATCTCGGGGTGTTTGCTTTTAATAAGTGGCTTACGGAGCGGAGGTGTTGAAATTAAAATTATATTTCACTTTCACCCCTTCGGCGAGGTTTAAATGCGAATAAAACAAAATTGTCGCGACACCAAATATTATAATTACTTATAATATAAGTTATACGCTAAACCGAAAGTGGATGAAACTGAACTTATAAACATAGTCCTTTATGGTTATTTGGTTTTTTTTGTTTTTTTTTTTATGAAAAACCAATATTAAATTACTATATCGTTTGAATCGAAATATCGTGTTTTAATAACAATTATACATTTTCAAAAACCAGCGGGAGGTAGGGGGTACATCATTTTGTTTTTTTTTTTTTTTTTTTAAAAATTATGCCTTATGGATTTCGAGTATATCAGACAGCGATAATAATAGTGTATGAGTCCCGACGAATCTGTTTACATATATTATTATAATATTATGTTACAGGAACGAGCGAATGTAATGTCAGTGGATCGAATCTCACGACGAAGATAAATTTTTCTGTTGCATTTTCGTATAAATTGTGTCGTCCACGGTTAGTGTCTAAAGAATGTTTGGTTTTTTTTTTTTTTTTTTTTTTTTGTAAATTTATACGAGTTCCATTTTAGGTTGACGTAACGTTACCGGTATTACGGAAACTCGCATTTAACGTTACCGCAGACGTTAAAACTATGTGTTTAAATAGACATCGCTAAGACGATCTCTTTAATGTTTTATCAAACGCGGTGTGCACCGTTAACTGAAACGACTCTGATACAGCAATAGAACCGCGATTTTTTTTTCAATCGCGGTTTTCGGAAAACGGTATAGTCAACGTCACGTGAACCTTGCCCGGCGGGGTTTTATCATTATTTTATTTTATTTTGTTATTATTATTATTATTATTTTTTTTTTTTTTTTTTTCGGAGAAATTCCGTCCGGGCGGGTCGGGTATGGGAATTTCGTTTGCGTCTCCTGCGAAAATCGCCTGCTAGCTACGCCTATGTTTACGGGTATTTACACGCGATTGATACGAAACGAATGAAAACATTAAAAAATAATAATAATAAAAACGCAGACCGGAAACGTTTATCTAGTACGAACGTATAGTTGGCACACCTGTCGCCGTGGTCGTTGAATCGTTATCGCGCGCACACAGCCATCCGTCATGACCTTTTGAACTTCATCACGCACACGCACACACGCACACACGCACACACGCACACACACACATGTACGCGTTACGTCATTGCCTATTTCACGATGATATATTCTCAATTCATTATCATTACCTATTGCCGTTAACATTTCCCGCGCCGTCGTTTTCGCGTTTGGATTTATCGGGGAACGGTTGAACGGACATGGGAAAAAAAAAAAAAAAAAATGTATAAAAATTACATTATTACATTGCAACGCACCGCGGCGGGTGCGTTTATGGACAATTGAAAAACGGTGAAAGGTCGGCGGCGTCAGCGGGGGGGGGGGGGAGAAGAAACGTACTCAATTTGTACAATAAGACAAATATTATACTATTACAATACGAAAACGAGTGAACGTTTGTCCGGCCGTCGTCCAGTCATCGCGCCGTCGTACACATCAATAACTCGTTTACGGGTAGGTATGTAATAAGTTATACGGCGTTGGTTTTTTTTTTTTTTTTTTTTTTGTCGCCGGGGCAGCCAACGCGATATTAATAATTCCGACACTGGGACAATAACAATGAAAATATTAAAAGTATCTAATAATGTAGAAAAAAAATACGACGTTTTTACTGTCTTCCCACGCGCCGAAACCGACGTACAGCGGCGACGGTCTGCGGCACAGACTGGAGACGACGCGTCACGCGTGTCCGCCAATCAAAATCGAGGTCCGATTAAAACCGCGACCGAATATGAGATTAGACAGGGTGAAAAAGGCTCTGAAAATCACTTTTTCGATTGTGTTTACTGATTTCCACGTCCCCTCTTCTCCTCCCTTCCCCCGAAAAATTAGTTCTGTTAAACAAATTCAAAATCCGATTTGTTTCGAATAGAAATTATAAACAAATTGAAACGAGACCTCGCAATGTCTAACGGACAACATACTTTTTAGAACGTTTCGGCGCTATACAGTACACAATTGTCTTAAAACATGCGGATTTCCCGACCGATGAGTACTCTAATTGAAATATTTCTAATATTCGTCTAGATAAATTTCCGAAAGACACACGGGTTTCTGCGTAGAGCGCAGAGACTTGGACGGAGACGGGGACAGTTTTTTACATTTAAACTTCCGTACGTGGGACCCACTCAACAATATTTCGGACTTTATGCATTTTGATTTTCGGGTTACCTAGGTTACGAACAGTTTTTCGATTCGATTCGCTGTTTTTCGATAGTAATATTGTGTATATATTATTACTATACTTGTTTTCCTTCTTGTGGCCATTACAACTGTCCTATAGTTAAACGACACAATATCACGCCATCAGTTCATCCATGAACTATCTTTTTCTATCCATACCCGTATTGTTTAATACAAGGTTCAACCACAGCAATCTACCTTTTCTTAGGCCTACCGTGAAGCCGGAGATTTTTCCCCCCGGGGTTTCCATTGTAGTGGGATCTCTATCTCCTCATCTGATTATACGGCCTAGAGCCCTAGTCATTGTACCCTTTGTCATCATTGTCAACAAAATATATTAACTCGTCACTGGTGCCACGTGGACTGTGTCGTGCGACCCCCAGTTGTACCTACTTAACCAGCTGTTTTTCGTTTTATCATAAATATATTTGGCGCCGCATATTCTCCTCCGTATACTGTTCTCAAACGTTTTCAACTCTCTTACGGTCTGGCTGGTTGTTGTCCACATTTCACGTATTATACAGTGATCGTAAAATATCGTTATACATAAACAACTCGAAAAATTTAATATTTCCTAATCGCGTCAATATCAAATGTAATTTGCAAAATATTTCTGCGAGCCGTAATACGTTTTATAATATTAAGGAAATATTTCGGCGAAATACCCACATACGCGAATTTTATAAGGAATGCTGCGAGAACGATGCTTGATTTATTATACACACCGCGAAGAACCATCGCGAATTCTCCACAAAGTTAAATGTGTAAATAAATTATCGTGCAATATAATGTACAGTTAACATGCAATATGCATGATACTATAAAATTGTATATTTTTTTTTTATTAAATTAAAATATCCGAATGCATATTTCTCGAGTAATATTATTTTTGTCTGATTATACTCAATACTGTATAAAACCGCAGAAATCTAAGGAAAAAAAAACCCCCCGTTTACGAAAAAATAATAAATAAGTACTAAGGCACTGGGTTAATAAAGTAATGTTTAAAATACGTGTAAGTTAAATTATCCTGTAGTAAAAAATAAATAAGCTAAAATCAAGTTAATTTTAAAATGTAAATGAATTTGATTAACTAAGTTATAAGTTACACACATTCGGAAAATAATAACTGGGTGTAATTGAATTTTAATTTTAAAATTTTTTGAAAAACGAACGTTTAAAACGTCGTGGACATATACGAGTATTACACAAGACACACATGTCCCGTGTGGGTATCGTACAAGTTACGTGCCCGTCATGCTAATTGATATTCGCGTGAAAGTACGTGATTTTTGCCAATAAATAAATGTTAATCAAATTTACGTACGCAGTTCATTTTTTTTTTTTTTCACAAAATATTTGTAAATAACTTTAAATTTTAACAAAATAACCTAGTTGAATCAATATTTTCGTTTAAATAAATAATTATTAAATTATTAACTAAGTTGTTTTCCAGCATTGTATTTGTCTTATTCGAGTTGGAACTTTAAAAGTTATCAAAAAAAAAAATAAGAGGAACTTACAACTCAACCGCCAACTTTCTGTTCTATAGTTACTACCAACATTTGATAATTACACATTATTTTATATTTACTGCATACAAATATCACAATATACACCTCCTAACTTTATAACGCGCATATTAAAAATAGATGATTTAAAAAAAGAAATGACGTTCGGGTCGGTTTGATTTAGACATCCGAACCGCGGCGGATGAAATTAAAAATACAACTGTATAGAGTGTTTTTACTCGTCCGTTATGTTTTTTTTTTTTTTTTTTTTTTTGTTTCAAACGATAATTCATTTTAGTTTTTACGCCTTATGATTTATGCCGCGTTAATCGCGTGCGCATAAATCACCCGGTTTAATTTCGTCTTGAGGTCCGCTTGCGCGCGCAACTGCACGCAGGACGATTTCACGTGTGTAATAGGATATTGAACAAATACCACCAGACAAAATAACGTAACGTATTTTCTCTAATTTATCAAATTTACATAATTTTTAACCGTGTATGGTTTTTTTTTTTTTTTTTTTTTTTGAGTACTGAATACATAGATATAAGTGTAATATATAATATTGAAACAATGAAAACCTTTACGAAAAGCGACAGACTAAACAAACTTAGCTAACTTCTTATATTATTATATACTCGTATAGTCTCTCTTTGATCGCCGAGACTATTCATTTAAAAAAAAAAAAAAAATTTACAATGACGGATTATGTATACAGCATGTACCAGCGTGTACATCCACACAGTACTCGGTTATAAGGCATTTTTTTTTTTTTTTTTTTTTTTTTTTTT